>CAJDSM010021104.1:68-29460 GCA_903981925.1 Ostrea lurida
ACGTTCCATCCATCTCTGCCCAGATACCGCACAACCGAAAACAAACGCTACAGCAACTAAGGCTCCTCCCGATATTTATACTCGTTATACATTGATTTACTAGTAGTTATTAGCTTTCAAAACGTTAAATTAATTACCGGCATTCTTATTATATTAACTTGAGATTTTAATCAGTCTTATCTACCCAATCAATATCTCTCCGCCTCTCTCTCTCTCTCTCCGGTCTCTCTCTTTCTCTCTCCTCTCTCTCTCTCCTCTCTCTCTCTCCTCTCTCTCTTCTCTCTCTCGTCTCTCTCTCTCTCTCTCTCTCTCTCTCTCTCTCTCCTCTCTCTCCTTGAAAAATCTGTATTAGCATATCCTTAGAATAATTGAAATAATTCAGTTTACCTATTTTGCCTTTCTTCACATGCAATTTATCCCACACATGCAACACGCACTAGCACGGCACATGTTGTTACTGAGCACGAGTTTTCTCGATTTTTTATATAGACGTAGAATCAGAGCCGTAGTTTTTAATATTCACTATCGGAGACTTATAAGCCTATGTCTGTGCATTTTATGATTGAGAAAACACAGATAGTGAGACCGTGCAATCATTGCACCTGATGCATATTGGAATTAGTATTTACTAATTTCAAGATCATAAGTACGTTCGCGATATATTATTGAGGAATAAGCGATGATAAACACCTACTTTTAACCACAGGTCTGTTAATAAAATAAAATACAAAGTTGTCATGTTTCAATTTGTGGATGATGCGTTTGTCTCTGTTTTTTAATTTCTGGTAAATGGCGTCTTCTTCAATATCTATTAAATAAAAAAGTGCATTTGGTTAAATATTGTTAGAGAATATGTAGTACTCTTGTAGAACAGCTGTCGTGAGTTACATATTCCACGACCGCAAACAATTACTTATCCACACTTTAGCGATGACAGCGTCAAAGGCGGTTGTGTTTGTTGTGATCCTACTCCTCCCACTGACCCAAATGGACAGATTCAGAGTTGCCCTCCAGATCAATGAAAGCAGCCTACTCCGTGTGAGCAGCGATATGACGAGTGTGAGTCTGATGACGTAATTTGAAAAAATTAACAGATATTTTTGCCACACTACATAATGCCTATATTATAAGGTGCCTAGAGGTGTTAAGCTCAAATACTTTTCACGAAAAATCGTACTAATCCGGAGGCTTTCGATGTATTCTTCAACTAGCGGATACATTTTGTTTTCATTCAATTACAGTTAAAAAACATTTTTTGCTAAAATAGAAAGGTTGTTATTTGAACGCGAGCGCTACCACATGATCAACGTCAACTAGCGGAGATACCAATCCACTAATGTGTTGTAGGACTCATTCAAATTTTCGCTGAGACGCAGACCTTTCAACCACCTCCCCCCCCCTACCCATAAATCTTGAAACTCAGAGTTGTTAAAAAATGCCTAGTGAAAACCTTCAAGAAGTATATCTCGGCTAAGATTGGCATGCCAGAAATTAAATGTTGGTAAGATCTCAGAATAATGTGGTCCAGCATAGAAAACGGCCGACGAATTTCCATTACCCAGCAAACCCAACACAGAAGAAAACAATTAATGGCCTTGTTTTAAGAAGGAAAGAGAGAGATAGAGAGAGAGAAATAGTTCAAGTACGTAGGATAATAATTTCCCCTTTAAACAAGAAAACATGTACACGTATTATTTTCTACTTTTGTATGATAAGTAATTTTATGAAATTCACTTTCTTTTGCTTTGTGAAGTGCAAGACAGTTTGTAACTCGTTCATATTTGGATTGACTGGCTGTCTACAGGGCAAACTGGAATAAGAGGCCACTTGTCTTAAGTGGCCAATTTCATAACTTCGCTAAGGTGGCCTCTGAAAACAGGTTTGACTGTATTGCGAAACGTTTTAGAGAGGTAGAAATAATTGTTTTGGTTACCCCTCCTTTTTTTTTTTTTTTTTACATTGTTAACTACATTTAGTAAAAATGAATATCAATGAAGTGGACACTATCCTTTATCATGACTTAAAAGGTTAACTGCATATTTAGTACAAATGAAGTTCAACTCCAGCATTGTAAACTATGGCAGCACACAATTGTGGTGTATTTTCCCATGATGTCCGCTAGTTATGTAAGGAGGGTGATAAGCATTTTCAGCTTCATTGTTTTGGCTGAAGTTAATAGTTATACTGAATCACACCTATTTTTAAACCCGGTGTATTGATATAAAAGCATAACTATTAACATCAAAACGACAACAAACGATCTTTGAAGAGTGAATAACATGATGCAATCTATGCCTGATAGAGGGAGGGGTAGTATTTATATTTAAGGTGAAGATAACTAACAGTGATCAATCTCATAAATCCAGTATGAAATACAAAATAAGCGTTGGGCAAACACGGACCCCTGGACACACCAGAGGTGGGATCAGGTCTAGGAGGCGTAAGCATCCTCTGTCGACGTATCGCACCTGCCGTGAGCCCATTGTCTTGGTCAAGTAAACATACTAATCCGTAGTCAAAATTAGTGTATGAAGAACGACTTAACAATGGATATGAAACACGTCTTGCAACATTTGACCCATTGACAGGCTGTATTGGCAAACTAAATCGTCGAAATGACCACAGAATTTTCGAAATATTGACATCCAACGTGAAGTTAGAAATCCCTGCAACATCTTCCTGTTTTCTGTAGCCTGCATCGATTTGAAAACGCAGAACAAAGTCTTTTTATCGCATCAGTAGAGAAACATAAACACCTTATGCAGGTGAAGATGGGATGTTGCTACATATGTACATAAATATGGTATGGTGACGGTGGAGAAGCTGAAATCACCTCTTTTTCATACAGAAGAGTTGTTCTTTATATAAAGTTCAATAAAATATCTAGACACTGGGGATATCAAATCGAAATATGAATGAAAATTATGTTGGACGATTCACTGCTCTCTACTTAGCTCAGCAAGAACGCATTCTTTTGACAACTTAAGACTTATCAACAAAACATCAGACTCCCATGGTAAGTTAAAAAGCTCTGAATTACAATTCCATTGACTGTAAATTTCTATTAACATTTCTGACTTGTTCATGACAGATTGGCGAACGGAGCATCTGCCAATGGAATCAGCATTGAGGTAAAGCTGTGTGAAATTACATGGACATTTTACAAAAAGTATTGAATGTTTATAAACTTGCATATTGTTCAATTTTGACCGTGAACATTTATATTCGTAGTAAAAACAACAGAAGCATAGTTTAAAATTCAGACGGTGCATTTTCTTAAAAAGAAATGAGAAAAAAAATCACTCAAGCATGGTATGCACAACCATGTACAATTCGGTGGCAGTATCTGGCCTACATTTGTCAAAGTGATCGGGTTAAAGTATTTATTAGTCCATTCAGTCTACGGCCAATTTACTCATAATAAAGATCTGTTCGCGCTTCTCACACGATGTGCCCAGGAGGACACCCATGCTTGTTCTACTCTTAATATTGTAGGAATCTTGAGATCGATATTTAGCGTTTTCTACTCCTTTTCTGTCATTGGTGTTGTATTCTGACAACTGTAATCTAACATAGTTGATAGTAATATTTCAACTTTCCTTTGATAGGCTACTCGTAACCAGGCAAAACAGCTCCGTAACATAGGGATACCTGTCTATGGCGTAGGAATACAAGGGCATTTCCACAGCAGCAATATCAACATTGATGTGGTTAAGGTACTTATTAAATAAATATTTACTTAGGTTTAAACGAATTATGAAATATGAGATTACTGTTAACACAAGCTTTTTACAGATTAGACAAAGTCGCGGAGGCCGGCCTGAAGATTTGGCAAACAGAGCTTACTGTTTCTGAGAGATGACGGAACAAGAAAGCTGGCGGCTCATCGAAAATCTCATGCTGACTCTGTTTTACAGTCATCCTGCGGTAGAGGGCGTCATGCTTTGGACATTCTGGGACAGTGCGATACATCATTCACAAGATAAGCTCTTTGAAGGACCCAATTTTACGGTAAAGGGCTGACAAATCACATATCGAACAAAAAGCTTTCCCATTGTAACCTTTTATTTTCGTATGTACAATCTCATCATGACAATTTTTCTACCAGAAAACCATGAAACTAGATTTGATACATAATTTCCCTGCTCCTTATAGCCAAACGCTGCAGGACAGAAATATATCGACTTAATACACAAAGCCTGGAACACAAGTTTCACTCGCGCAATTAATGCGCATAACAAGATTCACACATCCCGGTTTCTTGGTGATTACGTGTTCACAAGGAAACGTAATGGTCATGTGATTCATTAGGAGGAGTTTTCTCTCGACTCAGCGGGAAAACATTTAACAGTTCATCTAATAGGTGACAAATCACAGAATTGTTTCACATTGAATTCAGCTATGTTTGCACTCTCTGTAATAGGAAGTATAGGAAGATATGGAATGCTGTCTACATCAACTGCATCAATGTGCATATGTGGAATGTTTTCAACATTGCCTTGCCGCAATGTTGTTATAATGCATCAGTAACATACATTCTTTTTGTAAATTTTGAAATTGTTCATGCATGTGTGTTTGTTCTCTATAAGCAGTAATATTTCAGAGGTATATGTTACCTATCAATAATTGAACGATGTATAGGATATTCTTTATAATCAAAATGTTCTTTTCTTAATTAAGCAAAAATGTATACATTTAATATACATGTACCAAAATCAATTAGTTCATTGAAATGTACAGTATAATGAAACACATCATGATCGATTTTCTTAACTCTCCCTAGCGGTGAATTGTCATTTGTTGATGCAATTAAAATGGGATTTATATTAAACTATGTTGGTAATTGTATTTTTAAAAAGTGTTTCCTTAATTTTAATTCACACAAGATATGCCCCCAATACCGGTGATATATATTTGCTTAGATAACCATGGATTGTTGGCTTATTTATGAATTACATGCTTAAATAACATGAATTGTTGGCTTATTTATGAATTACATTACATTTGGAAGTATATTTCGTTTATTTATCGGCAAATTTGTTCATAATATTATTTTGTTAAAACCACATTGATCCACCTCGATGTTTTAAAATAGTCTGAAAACCGAAATCATATAGGTGTTGTGCATGCTCAAAGTCTGGACTATACTTTCGAGTTTACACCAAGCAACACGCTCTTTTGTGAAACGCAATTTAGGTCGAGGTAGATTTTTGCGTAGATTAGTTAGCTACTTATAAAGAAATATAATACTTTTAGTCTACTGAAAAAGAGGGGGGGGGGGTACACATACAATGTACAAGCTGCAAAAAGACGCCCAGAATTATCTGCATATACCATTTAAACGAGTTAGCTATTTACCCCATTCTCATAAAAATTACACTTTTATATTGCAAAATATAAGTGTAACAATATAAGTGTAACACGAGAGTTTACAGATTAAGAGTTACGCCTAATCATGTAAGCCCTAAATTTAGTTGGGTGCAAATGCAGTCTGTTTTGTGAAACGCATCTTAGTTCGATTTTATGATATTGTCCTGTTTTTACGCCTGACTTAGCTTACATCTGGTCGTAGGCCTTTTTGTGAAACGGGCCCCAGGTGCTTAAGTGGAATAAGCATCCCCTGTTGACCGGTCACACCTGCAAGTTTAATACAGTTATAGAAAATAGAATTTATCTAGTTGTGCGATATATTTTCGTCATGAAATGCCGGCAAAGACCTTGGGACACTTTTGATAGCGCCATCTCATCTATTGGTCTTATCTGATGACTGTCCTATGAACGAACATTTGGATGTACACATACATCAGATTTATTAGCGATGTTTAGCGTTCTAATTGCCATTACCGTTTGTATTCTATTTCAGGGAACAAGTGCTGCCAGCGAATTGTTCCACAATGCCGACTTTGAGAGCAGTTCCTTTTCCGGTAACTGGGTGGCGATTGATTGCACCATGACCTCGTATTCACGGGACAAGTATCACGGATCCCACAGCCTAATGGTCTCTAACAGGCGAGCGCAATTTCCATTTCTTACCTTTCTTCTTGATTTCTTCGTTTAGGTTTGTCTTGGAATCGGCACATACAACAAGGATACATGGTGGCATATTCTGCCCCCCCCCCCCTTATGCAAGTTATTTTTCTTTAAATTATGCCTACATGCAAGATAAATATGTCGACATGCAAGATACAAATGTAATTATGTAAACATGCAACAGAATTATGTTAACATGCAAGAAAAATATAATCAGATAAGAATTTTTAAACTATTGCAAAATTATCAAACATCACCCACATGTGACTTCCAACATGCTAAATGCAACATATTTATGTCGACATCCAACTTATATAAGTTGACATGAAACTTAACTATGTTGACATGCAATATATTTATGTCAACATGTAACTTATTTATGTTGACATGTCACGTATTTATGTCGGCATGTAACTTTTCTATGTTGACCTGCGCGATATTCATGTTGACATGTGAGATATTTATGTCGACATGCAACTTATCTATGTTGACCTGCGCGATATTCACGTTGACATGTGCGGTATTTATGTCGATATGCAACTTATTTTTGTTGACATGCAACTCATTTATGTGATAAGCTGCATGTGAACCATGCCAACATAAATAAGTTACATGTCGACATAGTTAAGATGTTTGTTTTGGCCTTGGCTAGAATGTCGCTCTGTCATTGGTGGACGCTCGCTCACGTGACTGCCGTCTACAAGTTCTTAACGGCGAGTAGCAAATATAGACGAACATGGCGGACGTTACGCTCTTTTTTAGTATTGAAAACTAACGTTTCGTCATACTGTGCTGTACTACATTTGGTCCTCGACAAAACAAAACACTTATTAGGTTTGTTACTGACTGTCTACAGAAATATGTGGTTGTTCAAGTCCATAGAAGGCTCGGCTTCGCTCGCCTTCTATGGAATTGAACAACCCGACATATTTCTGTAGACAGTCAGTAACAAACCTTAATAAGTAATAATATGTAACTACCTTTTCATTTGTGATTCGGACCGTTAAATCTGCATTATTGGTCGCAATCACAAATGAAAAAGGTAGTTATTCCCATTCTAATGCTTTATTTGTTTGACGTTTACATTTGTTTTTGCTATTATTGTTATGAAATGTCTATGCTTAACGTTTGTTTTTGCGTCAAAAGCATTATGACGTCACAATCGAAAGCTTCCACTCTCGTTAACGCTCATTTAACCATCTCAAATCTCAGTACATTAGCAAATCAAAAACATGTTACGAAACAATTGCATTAGAATATATTGTATATCGACCAAAATTAGTTGCATGTCAACATAAATAAGCTGCATCTAGCATGTTTGAAGTCGCATGTGAGCGATATTTGATAATTTTTGAAAATTTTCCAAACTCTTATCTGATTATATTTTTCACACATTTCATATCATGTGTAAACACGTATTTGGTATTGTAGACATCATTCTTGGTCAGCGCCACGGCAGACATTTTCCGTCAGTCCAGGGAAGAATTATGTCGTTAAGATATATTTTAAACTGCTTAACCTTCCTTCCGGAAAGCCCTACACAGACGTGTACCTGATGCTTGCTCTTACAGTAAACGGTAATTGGCAACAGATAAAGTATAATAAAAAAGAAACACTGCATAATTATAATAGTTATCATCTAGATAGCTATGTTAGTATATAGTGGATACAATATGTAGTTAACACCAGCAGAGAACCAACATTCAGCGTTTTCATGTTTTCTTTCACAAATACAATTCCTTTCACTACATAATCACTTTTTTCTAGGTCAACCGAAGTACTCTCGAATGGCACGATTTCCGATGCAGCGAATGCAATCAGAATGGACTGAAATCAGTGGCGATTTCCACGCTGAACAAGGTAATGTCTCGATTGATTGATTATTTAAGGTTTTACGCCATTTTGACAATATTTCAGCCCATTTTCCGGTGGTTAATGCCTCGTGCTCTGTCTCAAACGTTTTTAGTTTAATATCTCAAGCATTGTTACACCGGTGGATGACATTTTGTACTTTTTCATAGGGGCCACCACCGCTGGTATATATGTGGAGGTTGCGGATTCCGGGGTGAATTTTCTAATTGACACCGCTAGTGCCCAGGAGTTGCCCCACAACCCTCACTGGTTGTCTGATGCACATAAGCGAATCGACAGCATCCGAAAGGCTCCGATCACTTTTAAGTTAGTATATGTAATCAAACACTTAAAAAATTCATAAAGAAATTTAAAAATGCGTTACAAATTATGACAAAAGCCAAAATATCAGACTGTGATATCTAAACATACTTGTACATATCTTGATTACAATTGCCAAAATGGTTGAAAACATGCTTCCTTTTATATGCAATAGAATATGCAGATCTGTTTTTTTATATTAAGGTTCAGAATACATATGTACGTGTGTATGAAGTTAAATATTTCGTAATAATGGTTTTCATCAAATGGTGAAGTTATTTATATTATCATCAACATATTCAATTTCGACTATTGTAAATGATCAGTCTCGCACAAAAACCAACATGAAAATCTCCTTGCAATGCTGATATATACATTTGGTTTTTATTTAGGCTGCCATCAGGAGTGAATGCACATGGAGTGTCTATCGAGGTAATTCATGCAAATCTTGTGGCGGGAAAGATCGTTTTTATTTATTACCTTAAGATTATACATGTGCCATGCTTCTGCCCCGAATTTTTGTTTGAGCAAATACTTGACTTTGGGATACGGTTTTTATTTAAGAACTAAGGTCAATAATAAATTAAGATTACATTCACGGCTAGAGCGAGGTTTCGGTTTATAGTCAAATGTAGGGGTTATAATATACTGCCGTTTGTCTTGCACTGATTTGACCACGGATTGCTCTGTTTGCCTAATCAAGACAATGGGCTCACGGCGGGTGTGGCCGGTAAACAAGAGATGCTTACTCGTAGGCACCTGATCCCACTTCTGGTGTGTCCAGGAATCGTATTAGCCCAACCCTTGTTTCTGTTATCTGTTTGAGACTTACGAGATTGATCACTATTCGTTATCTTTGCCTTTACATTAGGATACATTTGTCTTTGGTAACGCCGTGTTTTTATTCGAAACTTGCTATCATTGTAAAAATGAAAAAATAAATACATGCAATCAATTTTGTAATCCCCTTATGGAATACAAAATTAACTGAAGGACAAACAAGGTCTCATATACAAGATATGAATGGAAGTTGCAAGGAATATATTATGCATTTCATCTCTCTTTTTTTGGCGTCTAAGCTGCGTGAAAGTGTACTGAAGATGTTAATATTACAGCAATACGACTATTTTGTTTTCTCTATGTGTCCCTACATGTATGTAAACTAGGCCGGTTAATGCACATGTCTGTGTTATCTTTATACATAACATGCATGAATGCCGTTAATCTACAGACAATCACGAATTCAACTCTATCATATGTACAACCTCTTAAGAATACCAATAGGTAATGGAAGAAAGTGTGATAAAAGAATACTGCCGATGTCATCATAAAAATATATATTGCATTGCTTCTTGTTTTTTCTTGGTTTATAGCTAGTACAGAAGAAGCGTGCCTTCGCATTTGGTACCTGTGTGGCTCATTTTGGTGTTTTCTTGGTTTATAGTTAGTACAGAAGAAGTGCACCTTTGCGTTTGGTAGCTGTGTGGCTGACTTTGGTGTTTTCTTGGTTTTTAGTTAGTACAGAAGAAGCGTGCCTTTGCGTTTGGTACCTCTGTGGCTGCTAGTTACATGACTGACTCCCACAAGACTTATCAAGATTTCGTGTATAATAATTTTGAATGGGCTGTTATAAAGAATGCCTTGAAATGGAGGCAAATGGAATGGACAGAGGTAAGGCTGTGTACTGCATGTATATAATTATAGCATGTTTGTGGGGGTCATTTATCAAACTAAACAATATCACATTATCAACCGACGACGAAATTCTACGGAACGTAGTTAATATCATCACATTATCAACCGATGACGACATTTTATATTGATGTTTTATTATTGATAAGTGAGAGAAAAGTCATGGATTCTACGATTGCTAATTCTCCATTCCTCTCAGATTAAGTTAGAAACATTATCATTGTAGCATGGTGTTCCAAAATTAATCTCATGATATCATATTTCTGAATTATAATGCAAAATGATAATTTTTTTCTAATAGTTACTATAGACTGATCATCATGGGCGTAGGTGATGGGGGAAAATTGCCACACCACTTTTGAAAGTGTGTGGGGGTATGCTTTTGCACTTAGTACTATTTGTCAAGTTATTTTTTTCGGCATCCGTTTATATAGTAATACCTTAAAACCTATTTGGTTTTTTTTTTCATTATGGTTCTTGATGATGCAATGTGGATGCATGTGAGAGAGGGCGTGTTTTTTAGCTTGGTATGCAAAAAAACCCCCAAAAATTTCCTCAATTTATGTATTTATTTTCTTTGTTTATTCATGTATTGTAGTAAGTGAAAAAAATTTTCGGCATCATGTATCATGATTCAGAAGTTTGCCCCCCCCCCCAACATTCAAAACCGAGCAGTGTTTAATTAGCCCTTTTCTTGCTTTTCACATTATTTAAAAGCCCACTCCCTCTTAAACAAAGAGAAGTTTTTACTTAGCCTTTTTTGTTTTTTTGTTTGTTTTTTAGCTTGTCACATTTTTTAGAAGTTTGCCCTCCCTTCATTTCAAAAAACAATCCCAAGACTTTGATCATTATAACCAGTTTGAGAATGGATTTTGTCTTGTATTCAATATATGATACATAATTTATTATCTAAAAGTTGCTCTTCGTCTGATGATGCGTTTTTTGATCTTGTTCATGTAAGATTTCAAAAACAATTTCAGAATCACATCAACTATGACAGGCCGTTAAATGCTATTAGTGCATTGCGCACGCACGGGTAAGTAAATGGAAACATCTGATACCTCCGTCCTCCGGTATTGAACTTTGTCGTGTCCCCATCCCTTGTCAGCTGCCATGTAAAATAAAGCAGGGCATTATCTTTCTGATATAAGAGGTGTGAGAATAAAATATAATTTTTAGTAAAATTGGGATAGTTATGTAAACTTGCAAATAATGGATAATGGTGGATGCATAAATCTTTTAATGTTTTCACCATAGGATTAAGATACGAGGACACAACATGTTCTGGGGTGTAGACGAATACGTTCCTGGGTGGCTATCTGGAAAATCAAGAACTGATTTGTTGTCATCAATGAAAAATCACGTGAACCAAGTGATCTCGAGGACTAATGGAAAGTAAGCATGTGACATTGATCGGTAAATCTTTAGAAAATTAAACGCTAAAATTAAATCATCTTGACATTTCGTAAACCAGAAGTGATCAAAGAATTAGATATATTACATGAGAAATATGTTTTTGTTCCAGCTGACAAAGCTTGCAACAATATTGTCTTTGTAAGGCTCATTACTACAACCGCATTTTAAACGAACTTGGTATTAACTTCACATTTGGTAATCATACTTACACTCTTACTGCTCTTTCAAACGACGAAATTTTTCAAAATCATATTACAGTTTTAAACACATTTAATATCCCACTCAATGGGACGGACAAATATGAATTACCTTCCCTATACTGGATTCCAAAGCTTCACAAAAACCTTTACAAACAAAGACATATTGCTGGACCTAGTTTGTGTTCCACCAAGCCACTGTCTTTACTCCTTACGAAAATATTGACAGCTGTGAAGGAGCAACTTCAGACGGTATTGTGAAACTACATATGCCAGAAGTGGTGTAAATCAAATGTGGATTCTAAAAAAAAACTCTAAAGAACTTCTAGCTAATTTGAAATCTCAAAACGTTTATCATATCAACAACATCAAAACATATGGCTTTTCAACAATTTACATGACCATTCCGCACGATGAGTTAAAAAGACTAGACTTTTTGACATTATAGAGAGTTGCTTCTTCAACAATAATAGAAAAAGGAAATGCTCATACCTACTGATCAGTCATTCTATGAATCAGTTTGTCAAATTCCACTCTACACATAAGTAGTCTGAAGTTGATATCAAAGCAATGCTGGGGTTTCCCATTAACAGTATCTTTATAGTGTTATTAGGTTTTCCAACAGTCTGCAAGGATTCCCGTGGTCACGAGTTATTCTCCTTTGTTTAGCTGACCTGTTTTATTCTTACGAGGCACAATTCATCCAAAAGCTACATGTAAAGAAGAACTCTCTAGCGGTGGCCTTTAATACATTTCGATTTATTGACGGTGCTTTATCTATCAATGATAATGATTTTCATTCATATGTCGATTCAATGTAACCCAACAAACTAGGAATAAAGGGTACCACAGATTCGTCCATGTCTGCTTTGTACTTGGATATTTTATTGAACATAGGCATTAGCAGCAAACTAATAACTCAGCTTTATGACAAACGGAATGATTTCAGCTTCTCTATCGTCAACTTAGCATACTTAATATTATGCTGGCAATATTCCATCATCACCTGCATATGTGTGTGGATGTCTCTCAACTTATTCCATATGCAAGAGCTTGATCAGTTTTTGAATCGAGGCAGGCTACTTACAAACCAGTTGTTGTTGCAGGGCGTTCAACAGTCACGTTTAAAGGCAACATCTCACAAATTCTGTGGTCGTTACAACGATTTAGTCTGCCAGTATGGCCTGCCATTGGGTCAATTTGTGTCTGATGTGCTTCATAGCCATTGTTAAGCCGTTTTTCATACACTGATTTGACTACGGATTACTCCTGCTTAACTGATGAAGACAAAGGACGTGACCGGTCAACAGGGCGATGTTTACTCCTCATTAGCACCAGATCCCACCTCTGGTGTGTCCAGGGGTCCGTGTTTGCCCAACTCTTGTTATTGTATGTAAAGGCAAAGATAACGAACAGTGATCAATTATTATTCTATTAGTGACTTACGATTGATCACTGTTCGTTATCTTTTACTTTAAACATTGTAACGCTCTGAAAGGAATATAACGGCGTTTACTTTAAAACATAGTGCATAATATAAATTATATACAGTACCAATTCTGATGCACCAGATGCACATTTCAACAAATTATGTCTCTTTAGTGATATTTAAACCGAAATGTTGGAAATCCACAATATGAAATCAAAACTTTTGAAAACTCAACAATGTAATGTTAAAGACTGGAGCCAGATACTTTGAAGAACCAGAGCTATGTAATACGTAAAACACAGAAACGCTTACTCAGTAGATATCTGAATTCTTTCAATCTTAGCCATACAATGGCTTATATTCTTAATGTTCCTTACTGATGGTATGACATTTATAAATAAGACAACATATATAAAATTCATACTGTAGCGAAAACAGTTCGTTAAACAAGGCCGTAACTGGGAGGGGGAAGGGTTGGACCCCCATTTAAAAACTTCTTAGCTTCCGGGATTTTGCCCCCTGGACCCCCTACCATGGCACGTACTGGACACGCTGGAAGCCTAAAACAGCTTTCAGACCCAATGAAAATATATCTGCTTCCAGGGTTTCGCCTCTGGACCCCAAACAGGGCTAGCTCTGGACCAGCTGGGGCCTAAATTGGCTATACAGACCCCTTGCCTTAGAATTGTGCACCCTCGAATGGAAATCCTTGTTTACGGCCCTGCTTAAGGGATAAAAAGGATTATAAACTCACAATTCATAAAAATGAATGAAAGTAAAATTTCTGCACAAAAAGAAAATAGTATTATATGTTGACAAGGTTGGAACATTGGGATGTTAACAACGAGAATCTTCATGGTGATTGGTACGAACGTCATACTGGGGACCCAAAAATCACAGAGAAAATGTTTCAATGGATCCACCAACAGGAACCGAACGTTAAACTGTTCCTCAACGACTACGAAGTTGTCACTTCATCTAGTGAAACAACAGTGCGTACCGATGATATTAATAAGATGTTAATTCGTACATCTTGTGTACTTATCCCATCCAATTGAATAACAATATGTATGGTATTCATAAATTGTTAATTCGTAATCACCTTATTCTGTAAAACTACAGTATTTTTGATTCCTAGTCACCCGATCTAGTGAAATACACAGAAAACCGCTTAATTTTTTATTATCTAGAATTCTCTTTAGCAACAATGTATTTGACGAGATAAAGGAAAACAAATCAACTTACTCAGTTGATTAATCCGACTGCAATGATATGTAAGGCATCCAAGAAATCAGGAAAATGGCACAGTAACAGAAATATGTTTCTTGTTTTTTTTACAGGCTTTGAGGAACCAGGGGATACAGTTTAAAAAGGACGGCGTACCGGTTTACGGCCTTGGTGTCCAAGGTCATTACTACTCACAAGACATCGACATGGACGTTCTCAAAGTACCCTAATCGCATTAATAAAATACGATATCTAACATGAACCCATGGCTCAAAATAATTGATAATGATTCCTAAGCCACGTTAACCAGATTCGTTGAGATGCACGGATATTACACTGCTGTTCATATAACTGAAAACTTATCAAAGTTTGCAATGTGAATAAAATCAAAAGTTAAAGATATTCTCAAAACGTTCATTAAAAACAGTATTTTAGCGAAGTTTGGTTACGTTTTCTCCATAGAAAAAAAATTTACCGGAATTTTATACCATTTTACGAGTATTTCAGTACACTGAAATGAATTCAGTGAAATATTTGCACCTGTATTATACGGTAAAGGGCTAACTAGACTGTGTATACATATGTTATTGTAGTACCGACTAGACAAACTGGCTGAATCCGGATTGAAGCTGTGGATCACAGAACTGACTCTGCAAGACACAGACAGCAACCGGAAGGCAACAAATTTAGAGAACGTCCTGACGATGTTCTTTAGCCACCCGGCGATAGAGGGCGTCTTATTCTGGGGATTCTGGGACGGATGTATCTGGCATGTACAGGATGCTCTCTTCAATGGACCAAACATCACAGTTAGATTACTCATCATTACTGTAGCAAGCACCTTTGTGAAGAGTATCACCAAAACTTACACTGTAACATAACATTTCCAAATTATTTCTATTATCTAAACTGCAATTTGAAATTATTTAGGCAAATGCAGCAGGGCAAAAATACCTCGACCTTTTCCATAAAACTTGGAAGACACATTTCGTTCACAATGTCAATCCTGGGCAAACTGTCCACGCCAGTGCCTTTCTAGGAGACTACCTACTAAACATCAAGAAAAATGGCCACCTCATTCACCAAGAAAACTTTAGCCTGGACAAGTCCGGGAAAGACATCACCATTCATCTGACAGGTGAGGTTAATGAATTATTTCACTTGAAGTTCTTGTAATAAGAGTAATGAATATATTAATGTACATGGAATACATAAACTAAGATGAACGAATAATTTACTGAGTATTTCACAAAAAGTACATACATTATGTGAAATAAGATTAATAAATAGCTTAATTCACAAGAATACTTGCATCTGTATTATGCGTTATTTAAAGTAATCACTAGTATACGTATGTAATTGTAAGAATATTTTAATAATTGTATATATACAGGAGAACATCCTGTATAATTATAATGAGCTAGAGAAAAGAAATATCTTGCTTCCATACAGTCTGATGTATTCCTAAACCTATGTCAAACGTTTTATGTCCATTCTCGTTTTATTTCAGGTGATCATAATCACGTTTCACAGATTGCATTTGGATAATTCAGACAATCCCAGCAAATAAACACTTTCGATTTACCCATCCGTGATTTGAAAGTTGTTTATTTTAATGTATCTGAGGAAAATACCCGAAAATATTAAATAAGCCAACAGAGAAGTTTGTTTCATACCCTTTGTTAGTCATTTTTGTACTAGATTTGGCAACGCGTAATTCCGTTTACTCTGTTTCGACTAAGGGCTCACGGTGTTTGTGATCGGTCAGCAGAGGATGCTTACTCCTCTATGGCACCTGATCTTGCCTTTGCTTTTGTCGGAGGTCCGTGTTGCCCTACACTCAACTTTTCATATATGTTTTTGGGACTATGATTGCGATTGACACATTGTTTACTTCGCCGATTTATAACCCAATACGCATCTGTATAGCATGCACCTTGCTGATAATCATTAAGGTAATTCAGATCGCAGAGCGATGCCGTATACAGAAGTACGGTATATTATGGTAGTGTGCTTGTGCAGCAGTGATAAGGCTGTGACGAACCCCACCCACTCATTCCACCCCTGAAATTCAACGGGAAAGCACACACAATTAGATATACCATTGAGCAAAATTGTTGATTTGAAGTTTTGAAAACGATGCAGGAAGATGTTAAAGACATACGCCAAGGAGCTATACTTTTAACTGAGAAGTGCTGAAAAATGATATCTCATGTCAAAAGCTTTAGCTCTAATTTCCTATAATTTTCTCCTATGTTAACTTACCTCGAAAAATAGACTGAAAATGGTAGTAGATATAAGGAAGTATAAGCAGAGTATGTCTCTGTAGATAATCCGTTGACTACTTAAGACTGATTTTAATAAAATGTATGTATATATATTAATATATATATATATAGTTATAGTATATTAAGGAGAGATGAGAGACGGGGGAGAAGAGAGAGAGGAGAGGAGAGACGAAGGAGAGGAGGAGAGAGAGAGATGACCCGGGTTAAAATAGGTCCTCAGCACCTCTTGCTTGTCGTAAGAGGGCGACTAAATGAGGCGGTCCTTCGGAAGAGGTCGCAAAAACCCATGTCACAGCAGGTGTGGAACGATAACGATCCCTTCCTGCTCAAAGGGCATGAGTGCCGAGCACGGACCTGCATTTTGAAGCTCTTCACCGGTAGTGGTGACATCTCCATATGAGTGAAATATGAAATATTCTCAAGAGAGACGTAAAACAATATATAGTTAATAAATCAATCAATTGAGGGAAGCCCAGTGATAGTACGTTTGTTTCTCACCTAAGCGACACGGGTTCGATTCTCGTCATCTGCAATGACTGTATGTGAGAGGGTATGGTGGTGGCCCGCTCCGATACGTCGAACTTCTTCAGACATTGCAGTTTCTTGCTTATGCTAATGACCCTACGGGAAAAATCTCTCAAGTGTTCATGGTTTACTATGGCATTTGCCCTTGAGCCAAATAGATATTTATGTTTTACCAAACGAGGTCAAAGACCAGTTTAGTTTCTTATGAAGGTTATACTTAGAATTACATGCATTACATCGAATTAAGAATTCTAAATAGAACATTGTAAATAAACTTGTAAAACGGAGGAACCAAAACTTTGATAATGTTTGTCATGTTCTCAAATGTTCTAAGACTGTAACTGATACCATGAATATTGAGATCAAGCATTTTGACGGTCGTGTTTGCCAGACATAAATGGAAACGACACTGATATCACTCTTCAAATGTACGTGAAGAACAATTGTTACGTAACAATTTACTGACATTCACGTAACGGTAAAAATACACGTAGGTGTACTCTAATGGCAGACTGGCAACTACATTATATGATAAGGGTTTACGACTTTGACATCTTTGCAATCGTCAACTTTCCTTTTTCTATGTTAGTTTTGTACCACTATCACCTTGCTTATGGTGTGGTATGTCTCCAGTTGATTCGATACGTAAGGGCATGCCATGCGTATGATGATTTTTAAAAGCGAGGCCAACTACTAACCAACAATGATGTGCAGGGGTTATAACGAGATTTCGTTTAAAGTCATCCATTTCGCAATTCTACGGTCGCTTTTATAATGACCTTGTTTGCGATTACAAATTATCACATTAAGTCATACTGTTGACTGATTGTTTCAGTCGAAACAAAGTAACGGGGTTACCTGTCGTCAATTCTAGTACGAAAATGACCAACAAAGGGTATGATTCAAATCAATCAACATATGACTTGGTGATACTTATCCATTGGGATGTTAACAATAAAAATCTTCATGGTGATTATTATGAGCGCCATACGAGGGATCCTGGCATCACCCATAAGATGTTTCAATGGATCCATTCCAAAGATCCCAGCATCAAACTATTCCTTAACGACTTCTCCTGAAGTTTGATATGACCACGGTCGGCTTTTTGGCTCCATTAAATGCAGCTATAAACATTTAATGCAGTTATACCCAGAAGAATGAGATGAAATTGTCGTTCGTGTGATGTTGTGCTATGTCTTCAAAAGCATTTCCTTATTCACAGACTATTAAAAATCAGACTGTTAATTTCATGAAAAGTCACGTTTCTATAGGCGCCACCGGCATATAGAGTAACCTTTTCACTACAGATATTGACATGGATGTTATCAAGATACCAGTATATAATTCACCAAGAAATGTGATAATTTTAATATAACATAAATTGTGCCTGTTTTATAACAATGTGAAATACAAAATGCTATGTAACAATATAAAGTAAAAAAACCAGAACAAAACAAAAACCAACAAACAAAAACTCCAAGTAACATTGATACATTGGTTTGTAAATCCAATGGAATTTCATATCATAGTAAGAGGTATAAAGCTTTGCGACATCATTGTGTCAAATTATGTTAACTAGTTTATAATCGCTCATACCATTGTCTTACACAGTACAGGCTCGATAAGGTGGCGAAAGCTGGATTGAAAATGTGGATTACAGAGCTACGGTAGACGGTACGGACAAAACAAATGGCGGTGGCCCTCGAAAAACTTCTAAACATGTTCTTCAGTCATTCTGCAGTTGAAGGTGTCATTATCTGGAACGGTTCCAATTGGCACGATAACGAGGCTGCTTTTCGCGGTCCAGGAATCACAGTAAAGATGCACTGGTTTCATTATGAATATAGCACTCACTACATGTAAAGGCAAAGATAACGAACAGTGGTTAATCTCGGAAGTCCTAAATAGAATTCAAAAACAAGAGTTGGACAATCATGGACCCCTGGACACACCAGAGGTGAGATCAGGTGCCTAGGAGGAGTAAGCATCCCCTGCTGACCGGTCACACAATTAATACGTGCAAATTTAATTACAAGAAAATTTTTGTATATACACTGTACAATTGTCTCGTACGAAACCAGAGCTCCCCCTCCATTTTGCAACTAAAGCTAAAATTGTAATAACAGCATCGTGATCTCTACCTGTTTTGCAGCCTAACGCCGCGGGTCAGAAGTATCTAGATCGGGTTCATGGAAAATGGCGATCTCACATCAAGCGGAGAATAGATCCAAAAAATATTAATGATATTCTTGTTTCTTTTTACAACTGTTGTTGTTATATAAAAATTTCAAAGATGAATGTCGTTATGTTTTATTATTTTCTGTAAAAGATATGATTTCCATTACATTTTATACATACAGATCGCCTTTACATGTACATATGCACTGTTGTTTTAAGGAAGGTGATTTTCATTAACATCTACAGGTACACTTTATTAAAAAAGATCTCTATAAATATCTTCCGAATATTGTCTAAGATGGTGAGGTTGCAACCAAGGTATGTACCTTTTCCGCTGAGAAGGGGTTGTGTCTGATGAAGATCCATTTGGCAAAAGCATGCGGACTGTTTACACTAAACACCACTTGCAATAAATCCCCAGCCAACCACGACAACCTAAATTAGTAAACATCACTACATACACCAACAATGAATTCACTATTTTCTCTTTACCTCCGAATGAAGTTTGTTAAAGACTTTTTAAAGTATTTTAACAAAAATAGTTCGGAAAACTTAACATCAGTGGTGTCCTACATTTAAAACTTTAAAAAAAAAACCGAGTTTATATATCTGACAGATGTTTGAATAAAATTAGACATTGTTTGGGCCATCCCCCGCAATCAGGGGAGGAAGCTTTGCCGATTAACTTGAGCAACAGGAAGTTGACCCAGGAAACTGTTACAGATAGTCTTTGTCAAGCTGATCCTCTTGAACTTTGGATTGTTAATGCATTAAGGATATAGGTATCCTGTCCTTCGAAAACAGGCTTGAAAAAAAACAACCAAAAGGATGTTCAGAAGGGTCAATGGGAAAACAATTCGATATTCTTTTTTTAACAACAATTACTGACAGATTACTGCCGATTTAGTCATTCTCCGAGTCTATCATCGACGTTAAAAACCAGTACCCATACAGCCAATGCATGTACCAATGGTGTATCAGGGAAATGATTAGGGGATTGGCGGTTTGGTTCAAATGAAATGAACTCTATTTTGCATATCTATTAAAGTACACGACCATGCCACTGGTTGTTTACGAGAACTCTGTCGCAAACAACACGTGGTCCGTCAATGACGAATAGATTCTGGTAAGGATGAATCATTTGAAGTTCTTTTTTATAACAATAATTTGAGATGAAAGAAAAACAAAATAAAAATATTTCAAGAGATGACAGCGCGCAATTGTAAACGTAGGGGATTCGCAATAATACAAATAGGCGAAGGTAACATCGTGTTAAACGTAATCATAATCCAAAAAACATATACAAAATCGAGTGTTGGGCAACACGGACCTCCGACAAAGCGAAGGTAGGATCAGGGGCCATGGAGGAGTAAGCATCCTCTGCTGACCGGTCACACCCGCCGTGAGCCCGTAGTCAAAATAAAGTAAATGGGATTACCCGTAGTCAAATCTAGTAAGAAAATGACAGTTTAACAAATAGTATGGAACAAATCAGTCAACATATGACTTAGTGATACTTTGTAATCGCAAACAAGGTCATTATAGCCAAATTTTAACCAAAGCATGCTGTATGGTGACCACTAATCTCGTGACCACGTGCTTTTGTTTACACGACAAAATGCTGTACGTAGTACAAGTTCTTTTCTCTTAAACGGCCATTCAATCCGATTGGTCAGTGAAAAACAAAATAAAAATATTTCAAGAGATGACAGCGCGCAATTGTAAACGTAGGGATTTCGCAATTTTAACCAAAACATTCTGTAGGGTGACCACTGATCTCGTGACCATGTGATTTTGTTTACACGAAAAAATGCTGTACGTAGTACATGTTCTTTTTTCGTAAACGGCCATTCAATCCGATTGGTCAGTTAAGTGTAACCTGTGGCATTGTCGGATATTGTGTTTGATATGTAAAGTAGTATTCATTTTATTGAGACCAAACGGCCAATCGATGAGTAATATGGTGATCATGGTGTGAAAATATCGAACGCTCTCAAAGGTCAGCTACTAGTATCATGCTGTTATTGGAATAATTCTATAAAATTTCACCCTCTCTGCACAGGCAAGTAACTTTTCTTGTACCTTATAATCACCAGCTTTGTGTCTTCTTCAAACATAACCGTCTTTCCTCTATTTCTAAAAATATCTTCTTGTACAAAACGAACGAAGCTTTCAGAAAATATCATACTTTTTCATTAGATTTAAATTATGATCTCGATAGTTTCCAGAGATACAGGATAAGCGGAAACCTGATACACGCAAAACACGATAAAAATGGAAAATATGATAAACTTGACACGATATGTTACAAGCACGATACGGTAAGGACACGCACGATACGATAGGAAACACGCATGACACGATCGAATACCAGCACAATACGATAAGCTACATGCAGTCACGCACGACACGATAGGAAACACGCACTATACGATAGAAAACACGCACCATACGATAGGATATACGCACGATACGATAGGATACATGTACGATACGAAAGGATAACGCACGACAGGACACGATAGATATGTCAAAAATATATACACGCGCATGCATATACATGAAATTTTGTTCAAGTCCTGGGAATAGACATCTAATCCATAATATTGATATATGCAAGTCAATAAATTCATTTGAAAATCGCATTATGATTAAAAATAAGAATGAAATATTGGTATGATTTTAACAATTTGAGGGTACATACAACGATACATCTATTTCACTTTTTATTCCCAGTTTTCTGGTCACGGAGCTAGGTCAAAACTAATCCGTGTTCTGATCCAGATCTGATTTTGTCTGATATAGGACTTAATCTCACCTCACTGTTGAGTCCATACCTTATCTTACAGACCAAGTATGCGCACACAAGTCTAAACATGAAGAGGTTCTTAGTAATATATATTGGGATTCTATTTTTGACGTTACAGTGTTATGGGGACACAGAATTGTTGAAAAATCCGGATTTTGAGAGCACGTCATTCAGCGGGAATTGGAATGCGGCGGACTGCAAACTGACCCCCTACACGGCCGACAAATACCACGGCAGCAGTTGTATAAAGGTCTCTAACAGGTGAGAATAACTCTTAGCCTTTAGATACACCAGCCAGAACTGGTATACACATTCATATCCAATAGTGCTGTTTCGTTAATTTTCAAGTTATCGCCTTGCATGGTTTTGTTAGCAAATACTAGTACTACAATGTATTTCAAATTCGTAGATATGCTCTTACTCTAAATTGTCTGTCTTTCAAATGGACTGTATATCTTTTATCAGCTTGGCAGAACTTAGCATCTCTGAAAAATATTGGGACAATCAGGAGCATACTGATCCACCCTTTATAAAAACCTTCGATTTATTGCGCACAGAAAGTTGCGCATGATTGAGGTTTCTATCATTGTATTCCTGCATCGACGAGCCATAAATCTAATATTTAAAATTGCCTTACAATATTTTTCTACATGTATTTGTCCAAACATACCTTAAAATATTCAGTAAAGTCCATTCGATCAAAACTCACACTTCAAATGAAATTTCGTTTGTTGACGTAGCCATGTTAGGTATCAGTCAATTCGTACCGCGTTGTATTAGTAATCCAAAATATTCGATACAACGTTAGTGCATACATTTCGTAAATTTCTATGTCGTTATAAACAATTTAGCTTTACTAATATGAACCTACCATTGAGTCAAAGCTGTCTGATGTGTTTCATTGCCACTGATTAAGCCGTTTTTCACAACAGATTGGACTACGGATTGTTCCGTTTACCTGTCAAGACTTGGGCTCACGGTGGGGTGGACCGGTCAACAGGGGATGCTTACTCCTCCTAGCACTGATCCGACCCCTGGTGTGTCCAGGGGTCAGTGATTGCCAAACTCTTGTTTTGTATCTATTTAGGACTTACGAGATTTGATTCACTGTTCGTTATAGTTGCCTTTACATTCAGTCTTAATTTATTACAAAACGCGAATATCAAATGGAAATTAAATAATTTGTCATTTTTCTGCAAGTGAAATAAACCGCTGAGTATTGAAAATTGAAAATGCTAATTAAAAAAGCCTAGTCTGGGTTCCTTTTTAAAATTAAAGTGGCGAAGGTGGGGAACAAACTAATGGAGGCTGTGAGTTTAGTTCGATTGTCAAACCCTAATTTAGAATGATTATTTAATTTAAACTGGGGTGATTTATCGATAATATTTCACTAAAATGTTTGTTGGGCTATTGGTTTATACAAGTATGAAATAAACCAGGGTTCGAATTGACCGGGTACCTAACATGGCTACGTCAACATACGAAATCACATGAAGCTGTGTAATTTTTAGGTTGTAAGGGACTTTAATGAATATTTCAAGGTATGTTTGGACAAATATGTGTTACCAGGAAGATATGTAAGGAATTTCTAGATATTAGATTTATGGCTCGTCGATGCAGGAATACAACGTTAGAAGGCCTCAATCATGCGCAACTTTCTGTGCGCCATAAATAAAGGGTTTTTATAAGGGATGGATCTGTAGCTCTCTGATCTGTCCCAATATTTTTTCAGAGAGCTACAGTTTTGCAGCTAAACTTTTATAACTTGATTCCGCGATCTTTTGCTCAATAAAATAAAACAAAACCTAGAGTCCAACCAGTACTTATAAGATAGCAGCAAGCTGTTCTATTCGAAAACGAGTCATCAGATTTAAGCGTTCCTCACGCTAAGAAAACCAGTTTTATGGTTAATATTTCATACTGATGTAATTTATTGTGTGACATGTGCATTAAGCATATTTAATAATTTTCAGATGCTTACCTTTATTTGATCTTCACATTCATATAACTGAAGACAGATTTAATCTAGCAATTAGGGAGAAGGTAATTAAGAGTTAATGAGAGAGAGAGAGAGAGAGAGAGAGAGAGAGAGAGAGAGTACTGCACTGTCACAATTAACAATTCTCTCCGTTTCTGACAAGGCATCATGACTGGTCTGCAGCTCGACAGGATGTGAGTCTAACCGGAGGACAATGGTACTTCGCCAAGTCCTACATAAAGCTTCTCAACATGCCAGCAGGTGTCTCATACGTCTCCGTAGAGATGATGGCAGCTGTGCATACCAATGGTTTGTTCATTTTTTATGATTACACTTCAAACTGACTTTAAATCAGTTGTACGATGGAGAGAATGTAGTAAAATACTTCATAAATTGAAATATCGAATAATTTTGAAAAACATAGGAACGACTTAAATGACATGGTTGCAACTTAAATATATGAAGATATGCGGGAACAAATTGGTTTTGAAACTGGTGGATAGTCCCCAAATTCATCTTGTCCTCTCAGTGTGTGTGTGTGTGTGTGTGTGTGTGTGTGTGTGTGTGTGTGTGTGTGTGTGTGTGTGTGTGTGTGCTATTTGCCTTTGTGGAAAGATCATTAGCTCTACCTTTATGTGTAGGTCACACAAAATATAGAACTGTTGGTCAAATTCACATGCAGCAAGAGAAATATGGTTGGACAGAAGTCGGTGGAGATTTCTTCGCACCCGACGGTAAGTGAGATATTGTTCATGTATTGAATATCATTTGTGACTCCTCCTTATCTATTGCCTTTGTTCATATATCTTTTTTATGTGTTTATAAGAGAGGGGAATCTTTGTAATGTAAACTTTTCAAATATTCACACATCATACTAGTAGGTTGACTTGTTGATTAGCCCATGAATTTCATTTCTTAAGAATTCACATTGTACTATTATTTTTCTGAGTATATATCAAAACCCTTCCCACTGATAATTTTATTTGTCACGTCAGGTAAACAAAAATAAAATTCACACAGCATTACTGATTTAAACCTTATGTACATACATACAAATACACAATCGCCGTCTACTATTATCGATCCCAGCAAATTCTGTAATTAAGAGCATTGAGAGACTGGCCATGTGTCAATGTATCTCTAAAGTCACAAATATCCAAATATATTCCCAAGAATGTAGATTGATAAGGTTGATGCGCTGCGTATTTACAAAGTTTAAATTATATGTATAACTTACAACGATCAACACACAAGTTCTATATACTTCTTAATGACTCAAATAGGCAAGAAGGGTAGGGAACCATAGCCCACCCCCACCCCCCAAATCACGTGTCTAAGTGGCCGACCACAGTATCCTCTGGAACACAATCATTGCCGATCTCGAGGATCGGGCTCGATGTGCATCGTTGAACGGCTAGTTTCATTGAGTACCCAATATTTTGAGCGCATCAAATAAAGCAGGATTTTCTTGTGTTTACATGAAATTTTCTTTACTTGATCAAGCAACAGTGGTCACCAGAACATGGGCTGCAACACTAGTAGACTGATATCTACAAAATTCTTAAATAAAATTTTGAGTATCCTATTTTTTTTTAATTTACAAAACTACTCGGACATCACGGTGGGAAAGGAAACCATCTAATCATTGACACTTTATATTATTGTGCTAATCGAGGACTGAAAGAAAACATACTGATCTTGAAAATTTTTGTCCCTATCATTCATACCTTAAGTATATAGTTTCAGTCTTGTGATGATATTGAAGGCAGTGCATTCAGGTCAGTATTCTTGATACAGGCACCACAGGGGCGACCTTGTACGTCCAAGTCCACAACTCAACTGTGAATTACCTACAGGACTTCTCCAGCCTTCAACGGATTCCCTCAAATCCTAATTGGAAATCAGAGGCAAACGCGAGGATCAACGCCACCAGGAAATCTTCCATCACGGTGGGGTGAGTTCTTGTCTAAATCTGTTACAAGGTTTTCCTAAAAGGAGAACATCTGATTGAGTTTGCTCACTAATCTGGATAGATGTAAAGGCAAATATAGCGAACAGTGATCACTCTCGTAAGTCCAAATAGAATGCAAAAACAAGAGTTGGGCAAACATGGACCCCTGGACACACCAGAGGTGGGATCAGTTGCCGAGGAAGAGAAAGCATCCCCTGTTGAACGGTTACACCAGCCGTGAGCCAATTGTCTTGATCAGGTAAACGGAGTAATCCGTAGTCAAATCAGTGTTTGAAAAACGGCTTAACTTGCAATGAAACACATTAGACAGAATTTGACCCAATGGCAGGCCATACTGTCAAACTAAATTGTTATAACGACCATAGAATTTGCGAAATATTGCCTTTAAATAGATATTAATCGAAACGTGTTCCGTTGCTTGCGTTACAGGGCAAACTGTTTTCAGATAGAATTGAATGTAAACTAAGTAGATACTATCCATTATTAAGAAAGAAAGCATTCATTTGACTACTTATGATTTGTTAAGGACTTATCAACAGAACATCAGACTCCCATGGTAAGTGAAAAAAGCTGTGTGGTGTAAAAATTTCATTGACTTTAAGTGTTTCTTAACATTTCTGACTTGATCATGACAGATTGGCGAACGGAGCATCTGCCACTGGCATCAGCATTGAGGTAAAGCTGTGTGAAAATTCGTTGAATATTTAGAATAATATTGAATAATTACAAACTTAAATGTTTATTGTTGAATTTTGACCATGAAAAATTTATATCCATAGTTAAAACAACAGAAGCATAGTTTCGGATTTGGTGCTGGAGTTGTGGCTGATATGATGGCAGATCCAAATCAACAGGCTTATCAAAATTTTGTGTATAAAAACTTCGAATGGACAGTAATTGTCAACGCTCTGAAGTGGCGCCTCATGGAGTGGTCGAAGGTATAAATGTTTGTTTCGTAAATGAAAACATTGGATAGTACGAGGGTTTAAGCAACACGCTCAAAGTTAAGAAACGAATAACGATGTCTTATTCTCCTTCAAGGGTCATATTAACTTTGCCAGACCAGTCAATGCTATAAAAGCCCTTCAAGCGCATGGGTAAGTCTGCTCTTTTAACAATGATAATTTGCCGTGAAATTTATATTTGTTGTTCATTGTCTTCCGATGTAAATATGCAATTCCTTGTATCGATTGCACACGTGGAATAAAATCCCTAGTATTATTAAATTGATGATACATGTAATCCATAAGTTATGTTATAATGTAGAGTAAAGATCCGTGGTCACAATATGTTCTGGGGAGTAGATGGACATGTGCCAGCGTGGTTGGCTGGGAAATCCCCAGCTGAATATGTCAGTGAAATGAAGCTTCATGTTCACGAAGTCATCAGCCACACCAGGGGAACGTAAGGAATTACTTCTCGCTGAAGAGATAAACTTCTAATACTATCATTCATATTCTATTTGTTATGTCCTGTTTTGCCGGACCTCAATAAATTGATTATTCAGTTGCATGCATTTATTCAGACTAGAACATTGGGATGTTAACAATGAAAACCAACATGGTGATTACTTTGAGCGTCACACCACCGATCCGGATATTACGGCCAAAATGTTTCAGTGGATCCACAGCGAAGAACCCAATGTTAAACTTTTCATCAATGAATATAATGTCATCACCAACTCACAATCCACGACTGTAAGTAATTTTATATGTTTAATGTATGTAAAGGCAAAGATAACGAACAGTGATCAATCTCGTAAATCCTAAACAGAATACAAAAAACAAGAGTTGGGCAATCACGGATCCGGACCCTGGACACACCAGAGGTGGGATCAGGTGCCTAGGATGAGTAAGCATCCCCTGTTGACCGGTCACACCCACCGTGAGCCCATGTTGTTGACGTCAGCATTACCCACATGTTAAACAGTATGATTTACTAGAGACCCCCCCCCCCGAATAAACCTCTGCTGTTTTCGAGATGCACATGCATGTACATTGTATCAGTTTTGTCACGTTCCGATGACTCTACAATTATGGTATTCTATACCTAAAACTTCTTTGATAGGTTTTTTGAAAAGGTCCATATCGGTACGCTATTTTCTTTACGTAAAATATTTGCGATTTCATATTGTTGTCTTCCTATATGCACCACATGTCCGTGAAGTGTCACTATCTAAGTTGTTCCATTTATCTAAGGAAAGGACTGTTTGCCCGCGCGAACAACTGTCAGAAGAGCTTTAGTCATACATCTACTTTCGGCGTTGTCTGCATCGTCAAAAAAAAATAAATAAAAAAAATCATGCGGTGCATTTCATAAAAAAAGTCTCAGACAAAAATCACTCATGCATGGTGTGCACTACCATGTACAAATCGGTGGTAATATCTGGTCTACATTTGTCAAAGTGATCGGGTTAAAGTATTTATTGGTCCATGCAATCAACGGCCAATGTACACATGATAAAGATCTGTTCGCGCTTCCCACATGGTGTGCCCAGGAGGGCATGCTTGATCTACTCTTAATATTGTATTGTTTGCAAGAAATCTTAGATCGATCTTTTTCGCTATCTACACCTTTTCCTCCGTTCGTGTCGTCTTCTGAACAACTCTAATTTAACATAGTTGATAGTAAATATGTTAACTTTGCTTTGATAGGCTACTCGTAACCAGGCAATACAGCTCCGTAACATGGGGATACCTGTCTATGGCGTAGGAATACAAGGCCATTTCCACAGCAGCAATATTGACATTGACGTGGTCAAGGTTATTATCAAATCATTATAAAAAAACACGTTGGTTTGCATGATCTAGAAAAAAGAACGATTTATCATTAGCACACGTTTTTCAACAGTACAGATTAGACAAAGTCGCAGAAGCCGGCCTGAAGATTTGGATAACAGAGCTTACTGTTTCTGAGAGTGACGCAAACAAGAAAGCTGCGGCTCTCGAAAATCTGCTGACTCTGTTTTACAGTCATCCTGCAGTAGAGGGCGTCATGCTCTGGACATTCTGGGACGGTGCGATACATCATTCACAAGATAAGCTCTTTGAAGGACCCAATTTTACGGTGAATAAAAATCACATATCGAACAAAAAACGTCCCCATTGTAACCTTTCATTTTCTTTTGTACAATCCCATCATAACAAATTTTCTTCATTTATATAATAATACCAAAAAACTCTGCATATAGAAATGATACATTGTCCCTGCTCCTTACAGCCAAACGTTGCAGGACAGAAATATATCGACTTAGTACATAAAGCCTGGAACACCAGTTTTACTCAAGCAATTGATGCGCATAACAAGATTCACACATCCGGGTTTCTTGGTGATTACGTATTCAACGTGAAACGGAATGGTCATGTGATTCATCAGGAACATTTTTCTCTAGATTCGGCGGGAAAACACTTAACAGTTCATCTAACAGGTGGTCAATGACATAATTGTTTTACATTAAATTTAGCTCTCTGTAAGAGGGT
>CAJDSM010021104.1:29943-72081 GCA_903981925.1 Ostrea lurida
TTTTTGTATGCATAAGAAACATAAAGGACCAAATATATGAATCTAAATACTAATAACCGACGACATGAAAACTGAGAATTATTGACTACGATATATGTCTTTTTAGGTGACCAGCAAGTTTCCCATGTTGCGTTTGGGTGACAACATCAACCATTTGTTACAATATGTACACAACAATAAAAAGGATTCGGTGGATTTTTCATTTGCTGTAGTTCTTTGGAAAGGTTTGATTTAGAGAAAATTGTATTTTATTGCTTTAAGTAATTTTATCCGAATAGCTAGAGCATGCACATTGGCAGGCTCGGATCATCAGATCATGCAACATGCAAAACGTCAAGTTCGCCTTCTGTTTTTCTGACTTCTTTTAAATTGATTTAATAGACCAAGGGATGAAAGTAAGTTTTGTTAGAAGAGGTTTATAAAATCGCGCAAACTGTCACAACTTACTATATATCGTATAAAACAGTAAACATTATTTTCATTATGCATAAATTGATTTAATAGACTGTCCTTGATTTGTCCTCATTTGGTGAAAAATTGTAAAGAAAATATGAATTTATTACGACGCAGACCTATATCGTCGTAGCAACAAAATGGAAACTGAACAGCCAAATGTATTGTGACGTCATATTGCAGAACTAAAGGACAACGTTGTTTATATGATAGATAGAATGTTAATAATACACTAATCAAAATACGTTACAAGTAAAATCGAATTATTTTCTTATATTTTAAGCACATGCATTTTAATGTCGGCCATATTTGTTTAGGAGCAATAATCGTGCTCTCGGATGTAGGAATAGAATGAGGTCAAAGAACAAATTTGTAGTGTTTTACATTCATTTCTTAAGTATCACATTCGTTTTATGCAGTTATATTAGTATACAGAAAAGAGAAATATAATAAACATGAACGAACAGGTATTTCTTAGCATGAGGGATTTGTACCAATTTTGATGCACCAGATGCGCATTTCGACAAATTATGTCTCTTCAGTGATGCTCAAACCGAAATGTTGGATTGATTGATTTGATTTAATTTATTATTTCTTGTTTTACGTCTCATTCGAGAATAATTCACTCATATGAGACGTCACCATTACCGTGAAGGGCTGCAAAAATTTGGCCTATGCTCGGCACTCAGGGAGGATATTTTGTGCCACATCTGCTGTGTACGTAGGACCTCGGTTTTCCGGTCTCATCCGAATGACCGCTCCATTCAATCGCCTCTTACGACACGCAAGGGATGCTGGGACCTATTCTAACCCGGACCCCCCCCCCCCCAGGTTCGAAATGTTGGAATCCGAAACATGAAAGTAAAAATTTATAAATGTGAACAATGTATTGCCAAAGACTGGACCAAATACTTCGAAGGATCAGAGCTATGCCTGAGGGAGATAATCCTTAATTTGATATAAAAAAGATCAAAGAAAAAAAGATCAAAGATATTGACATGAATGTTATAAAGGTACAAATATAAGTAGTCCACAACTTAACACCACAATTTAAATAGCATATATTTTACCTGTTTTCGTAAAGAATGCAAGGTGCGAAATGCTATGTAACAAACAACAGATTGAAAAAAAAAAAATGGATACCAAACGAACTTTGATATATATAGGTTGTAAATCCATTTAAATTTCAAATTATAACGAAAATACATGTAATACGTTACAATGAGGAATTCTAGAATGGCAAAATATTTTGTCAAGGTTGCAAAGGATAACAACGCCATAACTAGGCGATAATAACGTGACATTGTCAAAGAGTTTAAATAAGGCGTAATGCTGAGAGTTCAGACTGTCCCTTTGTCCTGTCCCACCAAAATTAAATAACAAAACAGTCAGGTATGACGCTTTGACAATATTGTACAGGTTACTTGGACTTAAGAAACCTCTTTTTTTGTAAAGGACGACGACTCCCTGAAAGCTGTTTATGAGAGTCTTCGCTTGGAAAATGTGAGGTATTGGAATCTTTTGTTGATCGAAGCAGTAAGATCTCTTATCTCGTAGACCAAACGCTTCAGACAAAATCATTTTAAAAAGAGGGAAGAGCTATCCTGCAATCGTCATTGTCATAAAGAAAGAGCACAAAGGGTCGACTGTAGTTCTTCTAGACAAAGAATTGTACATTATCGAAACCAACAGACACATGTCTGTCGAGCTGTTTCATAAAAAACCCATACCTATTCCTGATTCTGCAGAGGAATTTTCAGATTGAAACCTTTGATAAAATGTACGAAGATAAAAAAAAAATAGAACGCTAAGTTTATGACACACTCTGTCCTGTTGACTATAGACTAGCTCAGCTCTATCTTTTTTTTTTTTTTTTTTTATAAATAATCCAGAAAGAAGGTATGTCTGGCCGACCTATCAAAAGTGTAATCAGACACCCCATGGAGATAATTTCTGAATTTCGAGATTAATATTTCCGTCCTTATGTAGAGAATTCGTCGTTATTTCTCAAAGACAAGCAATTACATTAATCGGACTCCGTCTTCTGACCATCCCGTCTAGATACTGTTTACGACAATGGTCGACCCCGTTTAGATACTGTTTACGACAATGGAAGTTACATCTCTGAACACCAGCATTCCGCATCAGGAGGATATTCATATCTGTCTGCAGGGAAATTTGAAATATGAGACCCACTTAGAGACCCTTTTCTGAATCGTTGCTCAAGCTTTTAAAGTTCAATAATTTCATGTTCACCGGCGAACATTACATACAACTTACGGCCATGGACCACAACAATAACCCCATCTGATGACAACATTTTTATGGGATGATTTGAACGCAACCTACTAATTTGGGATCTTATTAATAATTGGTTACGATTCATTGACGACATTGTGATAAAACGGGTTGGAAGTCACAGAGACAAAAAATTAATCAAACTTTAACCAATGCATTTCATGCTTCTATTAACTATGAACACAACCAGTAACATCTTTCCAGACATTACGTTTAAGACCCTTGACGCAAAACACCGATTCTCCTATGTATAACGGGTAATATTATGTTACCAAGCTGCCATCCTGTCTATACATTCAAAAGATTACCTAGCAACGGCTGTCCATCGCATCTGCTTCGATCCTGAACTTCATCAAGAACAGATTATTCATCGGAAAAATAAGTTATGCTAGAGGCTATTAATACCCAAAAGTAAAATGTCAATAAAACGAGAGACAATTCCTGATAAAGTATAAAGAAAAATCGGTAGATGAAAATGGTTCCAATGTACCACACCGTCTTGACAGACCTTAGCAAATTTCCGAAGAAGCATATTTCCAATCCTCATACCAACCCAATACTGGCCGAGGTCTTCAAGCAGCTACTTTCATACGTCCCAGAAATCTTAAAAGACATAATGGTGCAGAGCACATTAGAAAATCCTTTGTCCAGTGGTGACTTTGAAACATGTTCTGATGACAGATGCCTAGAATGCAAACACAGCGCGAGTTCAGTTTTAAGAGCCATGTCATCGGCCGATGTTACCGATTTCTTATGTACATCTCCTGTCGCACAGAAAACTGCATCGATCTCATCAACTCGGTCTATCGTGTATCGTATTTTGCGTTCATCATGTTTTTCGTTTATCGTGAAAACCATTTATCGTGTAACTTCAGAAGGCATCGGTGTTATAGTTTAAATATAATGATGAAGTGCGATAGTTTCCGAAATTCATATTCGTTTTGTCCAAATTATAATTTTGCGGAATCATGTAAACAATGCAATTTTACGGTACAGGGACAGCAACTTCTCTGTCGAGAGAATAAGGGAGAGGGTGAAACTTCACCATAATATGACTGTAAGTCGTCAGGGCATCTACGAAGTTTTAAAGCGGTGGAAATTAGGCAGAGGCCTGTCAAAAAACCGAGTACACTGAAACGGACTGTGGTGAAATTGAAACCCCTGCATATGAAGTTCATGAACGGTTGGATCGCTAGGAATAATGAAATTACAACACAGGTTCTGCAGAAAAAACAGTTTGAAGTGTTTGGCATCAAAGTTTCATTATCATGTAATGATATCGAAGTTCTTTCTTGAAACCAGTATTTCTCTCTTATTCTATTTCATCGTTCAATTTTCATCATACTTTAACACTAGTTTTGGCTTTATACCACCAGGTAAGATATAGAAATAGCGATTACATACATCTATAGATATATTCTCAGTTTATGGTTTCGAAACAAGGTCAAAAAGTAAACCGTTTTCTGAATTTGTCTGGTATTGGACTTAATCTCACCTCAGAGTTTTCAGACCTTATCTTGTAGACTTTAGCAAGCGCACACAAATCCAAACATGGAAAGCTTCCTAATAATATATATTAGTACTCTAATTTTGACGTTACAGTGTTATGCAGAAACGGAATTGTTGAAAAATCCGGATTTTGAGAGCACTTCATTTAGCGGGAATTGGCATGCTAGGGACTGCACTCTAACGCCCTACACGGCCGACAAATACCACGGCAGCAGATGTATAAAGGTGTCGAACAGGTAAGAATGACTCATAACTGTTAGAAACACAAGACAGAATTCATACAGCCCTTCAAATCGAATACCGTTAAATGTCAAGGGTATCAACTTCCAATAAAATATGTTTAAATCAAAATTAACTTCCAGATTGAAATTTCATTTGTACGTCAATTTGCAGAGATTTACTCTAAATATTCTCTCAACTTGATTTTATGGTCCTCTATTCAATAAGAATTCAGCCTGTATTTATATAATTGCAGTATTCCTTTGATTCGACATATGAATCAGTATGTTGGGTTTTTTTTGTATCAATATTGATGTGTGACATGTGAATAGGTATGTTGGTTAGTGTATTGCTATTGATATAATATACGATTATGTGACATGGGAATCGGTTTGTTGGTTAGTGTATTCATATTAATATACTATACGGTCTTGTGATATGTGCAATGGTAAACATATCGCACATTTTCCAAATGCTTACATTTGTTGATCGCTATATGCATATAACACAAGGAAATTGATACTTTGTTACTTACTCCAACACATGACGACAATATGATTAAAAAATTAATAGTTAAGAGAGAGAGAGAGAGAGAGAGAGAGAGAGAGAGAGAGAGAGTACCATCACAATTAACAATTCTCTCCGTTTCCAACCAGGCATCACGACTGGTCCTCAGCTCAGCAGGATGTGAGTCTAACTGGAGGACAATGGTACTCCGCCAAGTCCTACATAAAGCTTCTCAATATGCCAGCAGGTGTTCCATACGTCTTTGTTGAGATGATGGCAATTGTGCATGTAAATGGTTTGTTTGTTTCTATTGGCTACACTTTAAAACAAAAAACCATCAAGACATTTGTATGATGAATTGAAATCTAAAGAGTACTTCCTATATCTGAATGTAGAATCATTAAGACAAAAGTATGAATGATTTTGATGAGACTTTTGCAAGTGAATCATTGTTACTTTTTTTTCTGAAGATATGCGCAAAGAAAATAATGTTGAAAATGGTGGATGACCCCCCCCCCCCCGATCATCTCTGTCAAGTGTGTGTGTTTGTTCTCACCACCCTAGTGGACAGTTTATTACCTCTACTTCTGTATGTAGGTCACAGAACTTATGAATCCGTTGGTCAAATTCGCATGCAACAAGAGAAATTTGGTTGGACAGAAGTCGGCGGAGATTTCTTCGCACCCAACGGTAATTATGATATTGTACTTGTGTTCAATATTCAATTCCACTCATTTATGACTTTCCGTTTTATCTATTTTATTTATTGTCTTTGTTCTGTACCTTTATTTAATATTTTTTTGGAAAGGTGGGTCGTTACTCAAACGACCTTCTGAAACAGTAAAAAAGCAATATTGGTTTACTACACGCAATTGATTGGCCAATGAATGTTTAGTCCTTTTATAACTGGTATATTTCTATGTATATATTAAAACTTTTCCCGCTCTTAACTTTATATATGACGGTAGGTAAACAAACATCGAATTCACTGAACAGTCAGTACAATCCTACAGATACACTATCGCCAGATATTTTTGGTCGATCCTAAATAATTATTTAATGAGAGATATCGAGAGTCTGATCATGGCTTACTGTTAAAACAAATATCAAAGACTTTTTGTTTCCGTTTAGATTTCATTAATTTTACGACGATCAACACACAAGCTTTAAGTATACACTTCTCCTCGACTCGGATATTGGCATTATTGCAGGAGGGGGATGGGAGTATCGCCAAAATTGACGTATCCGTGTCGGCGATTGCAATAACCCACTGCAGATCCCAAGGATCTAGCTCAGGGTATGAAGCGGTGAACAGCTAATATTTTGAACACACTATATACAGTAGGATTTGTTGTGCTCACATGGTATTTTTCTGTATTTAATCACACAGGTTGGTCACTATTACATGATATACTCCAATAGAAAAATCTGCAATTGCGTAAAATGCTGTCGCATGCGTTTCATATATAACAATGGTTAAGCCGTGTTTCATATACTAACTTGACTACGGATTACTCCTTTAACCTGATCATGATAATGGGCTCACAGTGGGTATGACCAGCTGACGGAGAATGCTTGCTTCAATATAGACGCCTTGTCCCATATCTAGTGAGTCCAGGGGTCTGTGTTTGCCTAACTCTTGTTTTGTATTTTGTTTGGGACTTGCTAGATTGATCACTGTTCATTCTCTTTGCCTTTATTCTTAATTACCACGCTAACCAGACACCATGATGGAGAAAATTAAATCATCTAATACTGACACTGTACATTACTTTGTTCATCAAGGTTCAAGAAAAACAAACTGATCTCAAAACCCTTTCTTTCTTTTATTTATTCCTTGATGATATAGTATCATTCTGACAATCGCATTTATGAGAGTACACGTCAGTATTCTTGTTACAGGCACTACTGGGGCCTCCTTGTTCATCAAAATTCACAACTCCACTGTGAATTACCTACTGGACTTCTCCAGCCTTCAAAAGATTCCTTCAAATCCTAACTGGAAATCAGAGGCACACGCGAGGATCAACGCCACCAGGAAAGCTTCCATCACGGTGGGGTGAGTTGTTGTGTGTTAAAAAGGTGTATTTAAATGAAAAACGTCAGAAGGATTTTACTCATTTTTCTGGATAGGTCATATGCTATATAAATTGGCAAAGTAAACAATGTGTTAAACGTAATCATAGTCCCCGAAACATATATACAAAGTCGAGTGTATGGCAACACGGACCTCCGACAGAAGCAAAGGCAGGATCAGGTGCCATGGATGAGGAAGCATCCTCTGCTGACCGGTCACACCCGCCGTGAGCCCTTAGTCGAAACAAGGTAAACGGGATTACCCGTTGTCAATTCTAGTCTACCGAAGGGTATGAAACAAATCAGACAACATATGACTTAGTGATGCGAAACGCTGTGGGAAGATAAGTATTATTCCTTTGCATGTCGTACTGTTTTTACGTAGTAATCAATGTCTAATAAGGGAACGTTGTACGTCTCTGTAACATCTTGAAGATCCGCGTCATATTTACACATAATGTTGATACCTTCTTGTCATGGAAAGAGGATGATCGGCATCCACTGCGTCATACTTTGAATTTTTGCGCTGTACTCCCACCTATTCATTAACTGACTTTTACCATCGAAACGACAGCAGACGATCTCTGAGGAGTGACAAATATGGTGTAATCTATACCTGTCATGGTAGAGGAGAGGGGTAGCATATATGATTATTCCAGTGTAGTCTTGACGATGAAGTAGTACATCCAAGTATGATATAAATGAAAGTTGTAATTTTCTGTGAGCAAATACTAAATGATTCACATTTTCTGAAGGCTTGGGTAAACACATGCACGAAAAGTGTTGTCGAAGCTATATGAAGAACTAATGAAGGCAACATGTCAAAGGTCAAGATTACAGAAATTTAAATTTCCTTCCAATAAGTTACGTTTTGCTACATGATGAACACTTCGTTCTATTTTTAATAATTCATTGTTCTCTAATTACGTAACAGTGATAGTTGCATACTATTTTTTACCAAATTTATTGACTTTAATTTTTTATTTGATTATGACAGATTGGCAAACGGAGCATCTGCAGTTGGGATCAGCATCGAGGTAACGTTTCAGATGTATTCCTTCAATGAAAATGCATGCAATCGTTAATGTTGTGAAATGCTTACAAACATAAATGCTTATTTATGAACCTTTACCGTGAAGATGTATATTCTTAGCTACAACAACAGAAGCATAGTTTCGGATTTGGCGCTGGGGTTAGAGCCGATCTGATGACAGATCCAAATCAGCAAGATTACCAAAATTTTGTGTATAAAAACTTCGAATGGGCAACTATTGTCAACGCCCTGAAGTGGCGCCTCATGGAGAGGACGAAGGTATAAATGTTTGTTTCGTAAATGAAAACATTGAATGGTACGACGATTTAAACAAAATGTTGAAATTCAATAAATGTATAACGATTTGTGTTTCTCTTTGAAGGGTGTTATAAACTTTGCAAGACCACTCAATGCCATAAAAGTCCTTCAAGCGCATGGGTAACTCTGCTTTTTTAACAATTATAATTTACTATGACAGTTGTATTTGCTGTTCGTTGTCTTCCGATATTTATATACAATTCCATGTATCAATTCTATATATGGAATAATAAACTGTCGTATCGTACATTAACTAAAGATTAATTCATATACTATATATTTGTAGACTAAAGATCCGTGGTCATAATATGTTCTGGGGAGTAGATGGACATGTACCAGCGTGGTTGGCTGGTAAATCTCCAGCTGAATATATCAGTGAAATGAAGCTTCACGTTCACGAGGTCATCAACCACACCAGGGGAACGTAAGGAATTATCTCTCAGGAAAGAGAGAGAATTGTACCCGTTCTTTCTGTTCCATTTGTTTCGTTCACAAAATTGATATACAATTTTTCAGACTAAAACATGATTGTTCAGTAGCATACATTTTATTCAGACTCGAACATTGGGACGTTAACAATGAGAACCAACATGGTGATTACTTTGAACGTCACACCGGTGATCCGGATATTACCGCCAAAATGTTTCAGTGGATTCACAGCGAAGAACCCAACGTTAAACTTTTCATCAATGAGTACCACGTCATCACCGAGTCACAGGTCACGACAGTGAGTCATTTTAAATGTTTACTGGATGTTGTTGACGTTACTATTACTTTTGTCCTATTGTTTATTTGAAGTACATGTATGTACCATTTATCATTGTTTTTCTCAGAATAAACTTTTACTGATTTTAATACCCATTGTATTAGTTTTATATAATTCCGGTGATTCTTTATTGCATCTGAATCATACAACATTTTATAATTATGATGGAAAGAGGAATATCTTTATGCTAATTTCGCCGCAGTTTTTTCTTCCCTTATGTTTTCTCTCATATGGGCTTGTGAAGGAGTACAAAGTTTTATTTAATGTCGTTGTTCCTTATGATCAAGATAACAAGTTGTGTACCTTGAATTCTTGGAATGCGTCTTTGCTCTGGGAAATAATTTGCAGAAGAGCTTTTTGTCATACATGAACCACCGGATTATCTCTGTCTGCTTTGTCTGCGTCGTCAAGTTTCCATCTCTGACAAAAAGACAAAAAAAAAAAAAATAGTGAAAAGCAAACAAACAATTATTTCTACATGATTCAAACTTACATATATGATACACACAATCAATCGCAATTCAGTGGTCTACATTGGAAATAGCGATCAGGTAAAGATTTTAACAGAACTATTTCGCAGTAATATAGTATCTTACATGTCACATCCAATAAAATGAATTAACGCTTCTGATTTCGTATGCAAGACTATGGGCTCACGGCGGGTGTGACCGGTCAACAGGGGGATGTTTACTCCTCCTAGGCACCTGATCCCAACTCTGGTGTGTCCATGGGTCCGTGTTTGCCCAACTCTTGTTTTGGTATTCTATTTGGAACTTACAAGATTTATCACTGTTCGTTATTTTTGCCTTTACATTCCTTGTAGAAAATACAAAAAGGTGAAGTTAACATTGTGTCAAACGTAATCATAATCCAAAAAACATATACAAAATCGAGTGTAGGGCAACACGGACCTCCGACAAAAGCGAAGGTAGGATCAGGTGCCATGGAGGAGTAAGCATCCTCTGCTGACCGGTCACACCCGCCGTGAGCCCTTAGTCGAAACAAAGTAAACGGGATTACCCGTAGTCAAATCTAGTAAGAAAATGACAGTCTAACAAAGGGTATGAAACAAATCAGTCAACATATGACTTAGCGATAATTTGTAATCGCAAACAAAGTCATTATAGCGACCGTAGAGTTTGTGAAATGATGACTTTAAACGAGATTCGTTATAACCCTGCAGCATCAACTTTTTTGTTAGTAGTTGGCCTCGCTTTAAAAAGGCCTCATACGCATAGCATGATCTTGCGTATCGAAGCAACTGGGAGATATACACACCATAAGCAGGTGATAGTGGTATATTACTACATAGAAAAGGAAAGTTGACGATTGCAAAGTTAAAGTCATCACGCTTATCATATAATGTAGTTGTCAGTCTGCCATTATGTGAAAATATGAGATTGATCACTTTTTATCATGTTCTCCTTTTCATTCGTGGTTATTGTCTTTTAAAAGCTATGAATTAGCATACCGGTAGTTGCTTGCAATTTTTAATCAGTTTGCTTTGTGAAATACATTAACTTTGCTTTGATAGGCTACTCGTAACCAGGCAATACAGCTTCGTAACATGGGGATACCTATCTACGCCGTAGGCATACAAGGTCATTTTAAAACCAGCAATATTGACTATGACGTGATCAAGGTAATTATCAAATCATTTGAATGACACAAGTTTGCAAAAACTGCAAAACATAACTGTGAATTATTAACATGAACCTTTTTAACAGTACAGATTAGACAAAGTCGCTGAAGCCGGCCTGAAGATTTGGATAACAGAGTTTACTGTCTCTGAGAGTGACATGAACAAGAAAACTGCGGTTCTAGAAAATCTACTGACTCTGTTCTACAGTCATCCTGCAGTAGAGGGCGTCATGCTATGGGGAATCTGGGGATTTCCAGTACATGGGCCATTTACGGTGAATAAAAATCACTTATTCACAAAAATATCACAATTATAAATGTTACCTTCTTACATGACAATACCATAAGATCAATATACTAGAAGTGATATATGTATTCCTTGCTCCGTAGCCAAATGCTGCACAACAAAAATACTTCGAATTAGTACACAAAGCCTGGCAAACGAGTTTCACTCACGCAATCGATGCTCATAACAAGATTCAAACATCTGGATTTCTTGGCGATTACATACTCAATGTGAAACGTAATGGTCATGTGATTCATCAGGAGGAGTTTTCTCTAGACTCGGCGGGAAAACATTTAACAGTTCATCTAACAGGTGATCAATGATAGAATTGTTTCTACATCAAATTGAGCTATACTTGCGCTCTTCGTGAAATGGAGTATTTATATTGGTTTATATAGGTAGATGACAATGTATAATTACATGTTTATAGATAAAAAGATTAAAATATTAATCACTGAAAAACTGAGAATTTGATGATCCGAAATCATTATCGCTACATCTGTCTTTTTAGGTGACCAGCAAGTCTCCCATGTTGCGTTTGGGTGACAACATATCATCGATTTGTTCCTTTGTATATACTCAAAAATAAAAAAAATAAGATTCGGTGGACTTTTCATTTGCTGATTTCTTCGGAATGTTTTGATTCATACATGTACATCGATATATATTATTGCAACAGTATCTTATCCTTGACAGGCACAGATCGTCAGGTCATATGACAGGCAGACCACTTTTTGTTCTGTTTATTTGAAGAATTTTAAAGCAGTTTCATGAATTTATTATGAAGGCACAATTCAAGTAAACTTTAACGTCAGCTATGTTTTGTTTGGACCAGGAGCCATTCGCCCTGATTTAGCAATATAATGAGATCGAGGAAAATGCATTCTTAGTGTTTGATAACGTATTTCATTTATAGTTATTTTTTTTATATTTGTTTTATATAGTAACATTAGTATACAATAAATGTATACTACATTTATTAGTCCATTATTTGAATACTCTTCTGTTGTGTGGGATGGATGTCCAATATAATATGTGGAAAAACTAGAAAAGGTTCAACTGTATGAAGGGAGACTAACTATGGGATTACCTATATCATCACGTGGATCACTATACTTGGAAACAAGTTGGGTACCACTCTCAGAAAGAGGAAGAGTGGCAAAACTAAATACAATATCTAAAGTCCATCATGATTTAGTTCCTGACTATTTTAAAGATGATTATTTTATTATCATTGCGTTTGTTTCACTCAGAGTAAATATCGGGCTCGTACGATTATCATTCTCGAAAATCAGCTGTTCATGACGTGATGTTAAGATACATGATCCTATAGTATCACGACACAAAATAAGTGCACGACTATTGAACATACAGTACTTTGGGAAGTTAAAGACACGTACTCATTGTTCACTATTTCGACATCTGATGTCTGAACTGTAAAAGCATAAAATGAAGGTATACTTATGACTCACTGAGAAATATGTTCAATATAAGATGTCCTGAGAAAATAATAAATGAAGAATTACATGCTAGAACAAAGACAGACAACATCAGTAACATCATATGCAAAAGAAGATGGAATTGGATTAATCACGTGCTGAGAATGGAAAACACCAAACATTGAACACTTACAGATGCGACCAGTTCTAACCTCTCTTAAAGCAGTCGTAAAGCAGTTCTAATGACTGCCTCTAAGTTAACTAAGAGCAGTTCTTGCTGACTGCTCTAGAGCTGCTCCAGACTGCTCCAAGTTAACTTAGAACAGCTCTGCTGACTGCTCTAGAGCTGCTCTTGACTGCTCCAAGTTCACTTAGAACAGTCCACGGACTGCTCCAAGTTCGCTTAGAACAGGTCCACGACTGCTCTAAGTTCACTTAGAACAGGTCTACGACTGTCCACGACTGCTCCAAGTTCGCTTAGAACAGGTCCACGTACTGCTCTAAGTTTGCTTAGAATACTATTATTATTATTATCTTTTGTCGCTAATTTCCTTAAATAAAAAAAACCCCGCAAAACAGAAATTTGAAATGCATATGGAGATTTAATTACAGATTGAATTGCTATTTAAAACAGTGCATGTACGTGCGGATATGGAAACGAGGATTACATGTATGCCACTCGCAAACAAACTTACTTTTTTAATCATGTTTCGGAATATTGATCATCATTTCCTCAAACGTTCCGAGAGTTTTGTGAATACACAAACTTGTATATTTGTTGACACCAAAATGCAGCGTACATTTTGTGGACAAGAGATGAAAGACAGGTATGTACTGACCACTCGCGTGCAAATTTTAAATGAACTGGCAGTTTCCAAAGCGGTTAATTAATATATACACAGAGCTGCTCTAATTCTTGACCGGAGCTGCTCTAGAAAAGAACAGCTATAGAGCTGTTCTAATTTATGACCGTGAGGTCTGTGACTGCTTATGACCGCTTCGCGTCTGCTCTAAGTTAACGTAGAACAGCTCTATGACTGCTCCAAGTTCACTTAGAACAGGTCCATGACAGCTTTGCGTCTGCTCTAAGTTAAACTTAGAGCAGTTTCTCATGACTGCTTTGCGACCGCTTTGCGTCTGCTCTAAGTTACACTTAGAGCAGTTCTCATGACTGCTCTCGATGACTGGTTGGCGAGAGGTTAGAACTGGTCGCATCTGTAGCACTGACCTATAGCTAGAGACCAGAAGGGAAAAGGAAGAAAGGAAGGGCAAAAACAGAACAACAGAAAAAGAAAGAGAACGACTGGGACGGAAAAGTTGGAGTTCAGCTAGGGCAGTCGATAATGACATGGAAAGTGGCACTAGGGCCTTATAAGCCAACATGCATGAAGAGGATACTGTGGAATAATTTTAATTCGTGGGGGCCAATGTTCGTGGATAACCAAAATTTTGCTGGTTCGTGGGGACGTAATTTCGTGGGTAATTAATAAACAATGTGAACGGCATAATATTAATAAGAGTTAAAAAGAAAATAACACATGATGTCGGGACGTAAATTCGTGGGCAAGAGTGACCCACGAAATCCACGAACATTGGTCCCCACGAACAATGATGATTCAACAGTAGTTGAGATACATATGAATCAAGTCTAGAGGAAGAAATATGAGAGAGAGAGAGAGAGAGAGAGAGAGAGAGAGAGAGAGAGAGAGAGAGAGAGAGAGAGAGAGAAGAGAGAGAGAGAGAGAGAGAGAGAGAGAGAGAGAGAGAGAGAGAGAGGCTGCAAATGCTGCTTACGCTGAGTGTGACCTGTCAACAGGGTATATTTACTTTTTCTGGACACCTGACCCCTATCAGGTATTACAAGGGGTCCATGCTCTGTGAAAGTTGTAAAACCTGTGGCATATTGATCATTAGGTGTTCATTCATTAGCAATCTCATCGGGCGCAATTTCTGTACCCAAACATTTGAAAATTTTACATGTAAATCGTTGACCGTTGTCTCCTCAATTGAGTGTAAACTATGTGGATTGAAACTTATTCTTTATGGGATTTATAAACTTGATCATCACTGTAACGGCTATAGAATTTGCGAAATGCTGACTTAGATAACACTGTTGAAACCGTGTACCATTATCTTATTTGTCAGTAGCTGTCTAGTTTTAGATATTGACCATACTGTAATACATTTGTACGTGATTGATACTTGTGACAGAGACAAGATTCGAGAATTCTGTTTTTAAAATTATGTTTGTGATTTCTGTGAAAAGTTTATTAACCCTTCGGTAGCATCATAGGGCCTGAGAGGCCGGATGAGCTGCAAAATTGCTTGAACTTTCGTATTCGGAACAATTATGACTTAGTCCTTTATGTATTCTCATAAATATACATCAGGGCCCGGGTTTTCGAAAAGTAGTTAACTTTAACACAGTGGTTACGGTTAACGCAGTGTTAAATCCTAACTAAGTGATTAGTTAACACAATAGTTAATTCCTGTGTTTTTCGAAAGCAATTTAACACAGTGGTGAGCTAACACCGTGTTAACTGAGTTAACCACTCGGGTATTGCGATCAAGATTTCTACTATCGGGCTTCAAAGGCCCCTTCCTGCAATCAGTGTGACTTTTTTATCCTGCTACCGAAGGGTTAAAGTTGTATAAAAACGCTCTGTAAATTTTGTGATATCAAGTACTCAATTCGGATTCATTAGGATTTCGGAATTACTAGTGATTGTAGATTGTTTGTATGTTATAATAGATTGATGACAGTTTACATTCTCGTGTGTAAATTCAGCAACACCAGACACTAATATTGTATACCAATGATAATACCGGGTATATGAATTAGCGAAGTTAACAATAGATTAGTAAAAAAAAAATCATTGAATTATTATAGACATTTAATTTATCGGAAGCAATATCCAAACATTTTTCTTTAAGCGATGTATTTTGTTTTGAATTTTTAATCATTACTTTCAGATGACCATCACGTTTCTCAGATTGCACTTGGCTAAAACATAAAGAATAAAGCATTCTGTCCGTATTATTTCATAATATAATAAAAGAAGGACGCAAATAGAGATTTGTGTTGGATAAATAAAATGCAGGTTTTCGAATTCGGATACTTGTGAATGTTTTCGTTCACAAAGGATTGATATGCAGACACCCCTGAAACAATCAATTTTCCCATTTTTCCGTTCACTCACCGTTTCCTCATCACTACTCCATCGTGTATCCTCCTTTCAGTTTTTTTTTTTTGCGTTCATCGTTCACCATTCACAAAGCGATCATCGTTCTCTGATCGTGAATTTACCGTAAGAGCATCATTCATTCAGTGTTCCCTTATCTCTTAATCTTTGTTTCTTCATTGTCAAAGTGAAAAGAGGCAATAAAATGAAAAAGAAACATATACACGAAGAATGCTTGGGTTTTATTGATATTTAATATATGAATAAGATAATGAACAGTGCTCAGTCTCATTAATCTTACAAGGAATACAAAGTTAAGAAAAGTACAAACACGGACTCATGAGCATACCAGAGGTTGAATCAAGCAGCTAGGAGGAGTAAGCATCCCCGATGGACTGGTCACACTCGCCATAATTCGTATACCTTGATCAGGTAAATAGAATTATCCCTAGTCAACATCAGCATGAAAGGTACGGCCTAACAATTGGTGTGAAGCATGTCAGAGAACATTCAACCTAGTTTTAGCTTGTATTTGCAAACCATCATAAAAACTGTGCAATATTCTTGTGAGACTGTTGAAACCCCTGTAACATTAATTTAAACACACTCTAATGATTTTCCATTCACATTTGTCTAAGAAGGTTTCACATTATGAAATAAAGGATCAAAGCAACTTTCTATCTTGTATTCATTGTCTTCTTGATGATTGGGCTTTGATTTGTTACATAACTAATATATAATTTCACGTGATCATCAGACTTCATCGTATCACGTGTGCGCAGGCCATCGTGCTTTGTCATTATTGTTGCACCTGTGAGTACTATTGAACTTAGAATACTGTATATGTATATATGGGACTACTGGTATTTTCGAAGTATCTAAACGAATGATCCTGGTGTATTTACGTAATATCTACGGTACAATGTATCATGACCTGTCGGTAGACTGATAAAGACGTGAGGTTAGAATGGAGAACAGCGCATAAACACAGAACGCCCAGACCCAGAAATGATGCATGTATTCTTCCTTGCATTGTGCTGTCTCTCTTATGTCGTCTGCTTTGCGGGTGCAGCAGTTGAATATATTCAAAACGCGGATTTTGAAAGTACACATTTTGCTGGAAACTGGATTTGCGCTGATTGTACGATGACATCATACACAGCTGACGTTTATCATGGCAGTAGGTGCATTAAAGTAACAAACAGGTTCGTGAAATTCATTATCATTTTAAATTATCATATGATAAAAGAATGATTTAGTATGTCAACATTAAAAGTAGTTCTAAATTGACTTGCAGGTACTCTATTTTGAATTTAAACCTCAAAATGTTTCTTTCACATTATGAATAAAAGTATTAAAACAACTTTCTATCTTGTATTCATTGTCTTCTTGACGATTGGGCTTTGATTTGTTACATAACCAAATTCGGACTAATAGATAATTTCACATGATGCATATATGCACCACGTTCTCTCATCGCCAAAGGGCGCGTTACGCAAGCTTTAGTTCTGTAAACTCTTGGAATCATGTGACAATTTGATAACCTGATATACACAGTTATTTCTGTTTCCTTTCCTTTTTAAACATTCTGGCAATAGGTGATACATCGGGCCCATTTTATAGCCCACTGTCACTTACATGTCCACAATTTAGCTGTTAATCTCTTATTCAGCATGTTTTATCATATCTATTACATCCTATCTTACTTTTGAATTCATGTTTACATCAAATCTCCACCACGTGTCCACCACGTGAATATCGTACATTCATACGCGCATTACAAATTAGTTCCAAATTTGGGGTCACAAAACAACGATTTTAAACAATTTACAGTAAGCAACAATTTAATCGTACCAAAGGTATATCGTAATAAAGCTAAACATTTAGTCTAGGTGCATGTTAGAAACTTTAACAAGACTTCTGATTTAGAACTTGACAGAGTGTAGAGTGAGTAGCTCACGAACCTCTGGGTAGAGAATGGTATGCATCTATCCACTAAAATCCGTTCTTGAAAATGTTTAGTCTGAATGTTATTCTATAAATAAAAAGCCATATCAAAAAGTACACCATGCCCATTGTCCTGTGATTCGTTCGCTTCTTTATCTGGACTCAGGTAAATAAAGATGGAAAGTCATACGCGAATAGTGCAAAAAATTTGTTCACAAAACATTAATGGGAGAATAAGATGTTAATCATATACGGTATCAATTTTAATGCAGTTGCAGATACGCATGTGCTTTATTGATAGTATTTTCTATCGGGGAATTCCAGGCATCATATTTGGTCGGCGCCACAGACTATTGCCCATGTGACTCCAGGCCATAATTATGTCGCTAAGATGTACTTCAAACTGCTTAATATGGAGAGTGGCTCAACTACTGCAGAAGTAGACCTCATGGTCTCAGTACACACACATGGTAAGATCTATCAATCTGCTAGAGCTCCTTTGAAGTAAAACCTTGTCTGGATACACACACGCGCTCTGTGAATCAGTATTGAATGAATCTAGGTGTAACTAGCAATGCAATTACCAGCCCAAAAGGAATACGTTTTCCAATTTTTTTTCAAACGTTAACTGTCGTGGAAAGGACAACAAAGGAAAAACTATTGGGAAATAGTTTAATGCATTCATCAGCATAATTTATTTACTTTAATTTTCCATTTCCTTTTAAGTAATCATATTTCGAGTAAAAAATAAATATTCATATTTGCTATTGGATATCTGATAATTAATTGACAATGACAATGTTTAAAAATTTACTGGGAAGAATGAGCGAGGATGGAGAGGAACAGTTGTGATGGACAACGGACGATAACGGTTCATGTGAAAAATGTTATATCAAATTGGACGACAAATAACACTCACGATTTCTAACATTCAAATAAAGATTCATGAAATTCTTATTGGATTTAATTTTGTTGTTTTCCACAAGACACCGAAATTTAACCCAGCACGACAATGACTTAACAGTACAACATTATGAATGGTTATTAGTTATTGGAAGAAAATGAAGACTATTAGCCAACCTTTCAATACTCAATTCCCTCAACTCCCCTCACTGCTGTTTTGTCAAGAGACAATAGAACAGTTTGACAAGCCAGTAATCATAGATTTTGAGTATGAATTACTCCGTTTACCTGATCTAGACAACGGGCCTACCGCAGGTATGACCGGTCGGCAGGGGATGCTTACTCCTCCTAGACACCTGACCCCCATATCTGGTGTGTCCAGGGGTCCGTGTTTGCCCCTCTTTTATTTTGTAATCTGTTTGAGACTACCGAGATTGATCACTGCTCGTTATATTCACCTTTTCATCATGGATGATTAAGTTTTTATCTTGCAGTATACCATTGTATATGATTCGTGATGTCAGTTCCAAAATAAGTAATTATGACTATTGTAAAAAAGAAAAGAATTGCTGATTATAATATTTTGCACATTACAGTTGGCATATATCTATGTACATGTGATACATTCTCGAATTCATTGAGAACAATATTGCATAATTTAAATTCAATCATGTTGATGATAAATGTATAAACAATGACGGAAATTTGATGGTAAATACATATATCCATTGAAAAATCAATCAATTGCAAGATAATTGATTATACTAATCTTGGCGTCATTGTAGACACTCGATATACTCGTTTCTATTCTTTAATTGTGAAAGATATAGATATTAAAGCACTATTTTCTTTACAAGACATGGGATTTGTAGTATGATACTGTCGAGTTGGTTTTAGAAAATTTAGGATGCTGTTTTGTGGTTTTTAATATTCTTAGTATGCCTGAGTGAAATATTTAGTTAACATTTTTGTCTTGTTTTTCGAAATGAAGGACGAGACCATCGAGTGAAGGTCGCGAGATTGCCATACCAACAGGTGAGGTATGGGTGGACAGAGATCAGCGGGGACTTTTTCGTACCAGCAGGTAAATATTGCTAATGATGTTTATTATATGTTGAAAACCTAATTCTACAGTGTGAAGGAAGTTGCGACTAAAATAGATCATCTATCAAAAGTTGTCAGTTTCTGTGGGAAAAAGCAGTTGGATGAAAATTGTTGAATGACAAGATCATCATACGTTCAATGTCCGATATTTTTCGTTTATCCTGTATAACTAGGATATTTAGCGAGACGCAAATTTAACGTTTTCTCCAAAAAAGTGGTATTTTATTTTAGCGGTAAATAATTTTAGCGATTTTATAATTCATTACTTCGAAAAGGTCTACCGATGATTTGGAATGAATTGTTAGCGATATCTAATTTTAGCAATCTCAAAACCCTCGCTAATAATGCCAAAATTAAACCCTTGTTAAAATTTCTGCTTATACCGGTATACATGTATGTCTTCCTTAGAAGCGTTTTATTTGAATTTATTTTAATTTGGTTTTGCTAAACAAAATTATGGTATACCCTGTAGACCAAATTCCGCCTAATTTGTGTACGCTAGGAAAATATACTTTACGGTTGAAAGACTTAAAAGCATCATTTGTTTGTCATGGGAAGCATTTTCTGAATATTTTATTACTAGTATCTTATCATAAATGTTTTGCTGTACCAGGTTCGACAACCGTGAAGCTTTTCCTACAAGTAGCTAAACCATCTGTCAACTACCTACTGGATCATTGTAGCTTACAGCAGATTCCTCACAATCCACACTGGCATAGCGATGCTATTGCAAGGATAACCAGCATAAGAAAGGCACCGGTATCGCTCAGGTATCGAAATTTTAAGTTCATTTAGAAAGTTGAGATTTGATAGTTGACTTCTTGCTAATAGATATGACAATTCATATTTTTGCATCTAGTCGGGAAGCATGAACATATGCATTCTACAGCTTTTCAGAGATTATTATTATATAATTGTAGAATTGCGCATGGAACACACCCAAAAGGTATAACAGTTCAGGTATGAAACACCAGAATCATCTCAACATCGTTTTATTCCTTCAGTAGCATATCTGTAATGTCTCTAAGCAAAAGTATTTTTGCAGCTTGTTCAGACAAAACACAAATTCCCGTTCGGAACTGCCGTGAAAGCCGCTCTGTTGACAGATGGTTTACATCAAGACTACGCGAACTTTATATATAACAACTTCAACTGGGCTGTTTTGGAAAATGCTCTTAAGTGGAAACTAATGGAATGGACACAGGTGAGACGAAAAATTATGAACAAGACATTTCCCCTAGAAATTTAAGATATTGGTTCTTTACATGAATCAACTTTACAGATATTTTATTATAGGGACATCCAAAATTTGATACCGCTGAAAAGGCAATTTCTGCTTTGAGGTCACATGGGTAAACTTCTTTCCTGTCTTCTAATCTAATTTATTACTCATGCTTTGTAAGTCTTCTTCAAAATAATATTAATGTAAATTCCATCCACATTTAAATTAATAAACATGATATCCATGACTTGTAGATTGCATGTAAGAGGACATAATATGTTTTGGGCGGTAGATACTCACTCCCCAAGTTGGTTAGCAGGAAAGTCGCAGCCCGATTTTGTCAGTGAAATGAAACGGCACATCAATGACGTAGTATCACACACTAACGGAACGTAAGTATAAATCTATATGAATTGCTGTGTCCTATTCATGCCGATTGCCTTCTATCTAGAACCGGAATTGTATTAAAACATCGAGTCATTCTCATTAACCATTAGGAATCTGTGAATTATCTAAACAGAATATAAAGTTCATTGTGGTTCACTTACGTACAAAATATAGTTATAGGCAATTTGGTTTCTGATTCATTTGAACGTTTATAGAATAGCGTGAAGCATTGAGATTTTAAATGAGAAGCTGGTTGTTCATCTAGATGATTCTGTTGAGTATACAAAAAGGCGAAGTTAACATTGTGTCAAACGTAATCATAATCCAAAAAACTTGATTACATTATGATTGCATTATATTTAATCAATGATCTCTGTCAAACATACGTTTATCGAGAGCTACATGATTAATATATATTAGAATTTGTATTAGTCTAAATCGGCGACGCGTTTATCTAAGAACTTTATATATTTAGTCTAGATCACTGGGACGTTTATAACGAGGCACTACATGGACGTTATTTTGAGAAACACACCTGGAGCAGCAGATCATTACATATAAATGTTCTCACTTGGATTCAGCCGCTGAACCGCAGTTCTGAATTTGTTCCCCCATCAGAATTGACTCATAACATAGTGAATTCTAATATGTTTACCACAGTAAGTTGTTATATTCAATAGCTTGCATAACATTCATTGTATTTTTTGTAAGTTAACGTGTCGACATGTGTGATGCACTAGACGGTAGATTTAATGTCTGCTGTTGTTTCAAAACAACCTTCATTATACCTATACACATTTTTGCACGACAGGCTTTGAAAAACCAAGGCCAACAACTACTTAAGGACAGAGTTCCGGTCGCTGGGATCGGTATTCAGAGTCATTTTCATGGTTCGAATATAAATCTTGATACATTAAAGGTATTTGTTATTGTATTCTAAATGAAACGTTTCTTGATTTGGTGAAATAGCTTTCTTTTTACAAATAATAATTGGCGTTCTTGTATATACTTTTGTTTTAATACACTTCTAAGAATGGAAATGATAACAAACAAATGATAACAAACTCGATTTTTTGGGACTATGATTACGTTTAATACTTTGCTACTTCGCCATTTTATATTGTATAAATAGTAAGAATATTGGTATCATGGATCATTATGAAAAAAAAATATATAGTTTTGATTTTTTTTTCGATTACTTTCGCTCTCAAACACCTGTACTTTATACATATGATATGAATTACTTTGTAGTACAGATTAGATAAAGTAGCGGAAGCTGGGCTGAAATTATGGATCACCGAACTTACAATTTTGGAATCAAACAGCACAAAGAAAGCTGCGGCCCTAGAAGATGTGCTGACTCTGTATTTCAGCCATCCGGCGGTAGAGGGCATTTTGTTGTGGGGATTCTGGGATGGAGCTGTGTTTGATACTAAAATATCACTGTTTACAGGATCTAAATTAACTGTATGTCTGCTTTTCATAACATGGATATTTTCAGTCTTTTACATGTATAATTTCGCATAATGACCAGTAGTTAAATTCGCAAAATTTTAGAGCCGTATAACTTAACTAAGAATCAAGCATTATTTTGTTGGAAATATTAATCGATCTCGAAACATGTATTTGAAGGCAAATGCTGCTGGAAGGAAATATTTAGACTTGGTGAAGAACGCATGGTGGACACAGTACACACACAACCTAACTGCTGGTCAAATACTACATACTTCTGTATTTACTGGAAGTTATACGTTACTTGTTAAACATAATGGAAATGTCATTCATCAAGAAAATCTAATAATTGATACCGTGGGAAAGGATATTACAATTCACGTCACAGGTAAGCTGGGCACGTCGCAAACAGTTTAGGAAAGGTAGTATTTTTACGATGACATGTCTCTTTGGACAATGTGTTATTTCAGCTTCTCCATCGTCAACTTTCCATATTCATGTAGCAACATTCCATCATCACCTGCATATGGTGTGTATGTCTCTCAAATTATTCTATACGCAAAAGTTTTGTTCTGTGTATGATTAGTTTTTGAATCGAGGCAGACTACTTACGAACAAGTTGTTGTTGCAAGAGTTTCAACAGTCACGTTTAAAGGTAGCATTTTGCAAATTCTATGGTCGTTATAACGACTTAGTTTGTCAGTATGGCCTGCCATTGTGTTAAATGTTGTTTGATATATTTCATAACAATTGTTAAGCTGCTTTTCATAAACTAATTTTACTACGGATTACTCCAGTTGCCTGATCAAGACAATAGGCTTACAGGTGGTATAACCGGTCGACAGGGGATGCATGCTTCTTCTAGGTACCTAATCCAACCTGTGGGTGTGTCCAGGGGTCCATGTTTGTCGAACTCTTGTTTTGTATTCTATTTGGGACTTGTGAGATTGCTCATTGTTTATCATTTCTGGCTTTATATAAGAATAAAAAATAAAACAAATGACGAAGTAACAATGTATCAAACGTAATCATAGACCCAAAAACACATACAAATCGAGTGTAGGGCAACACGGACCTTCGACAAAAGCGAAGACAGGATCAGGTGCCATGGAGGAGTAAGCATCCTCTGCTGACCGGTCACACCCGCCGTGAGCCTGTAGTCGAAACAAAGGAAACGGGGTTACCCGTCGTCAAATCTAGTATGAAAATAACAGTCTAACTAACTCTAGTGTTCTTTTCAGATGACCATCATGTTTCTCAGATTGCATTTGGTTAAACAACAGAAAAGGACATCTCGGCAATGGTACATATAGAATTAAAACGGGGAAATAAATTTTTTTGGTGTGTTTTGTTTTCTTTTGGCGATGAGATTTTCAATTTTGGGTAAAGGAGGTGCAGATAGTAAATCAACGGTTTAACCGTTGCATATGATAAGTGAATGATCTAACCGGTACATAATTATGATAAACCAGCACTATAATTTGCACATGCAATAAATAAAAAAATTCAGCAATGTATATCATAAACCAACACTCTATACGGTGCATATGATAAACAAACGGTCTAACCGGTGCTTGTAATAAACGAACGTTCTAACTTGCGAGTACATCCATGTATGTCCTTGACATGGTATACGTGTAAATAGAACATCAACGATATCGGTAATATTGATACGATATCACTTCGATATCAACTAATTCAACAATAATGGGTTTTATACTGAGGCCACAGTCCTATATTAATATGACAAGTCGATGTCGACAAGACAGAAAACCTCAACAGTCGTGACTCATGCTACTGACAAACTGATGTTACAGGGGTCTCAAATGTCGCGTTCAAAGTCAGAATGATTCAAATTGTGTAGTCGTTATTATAACAAACTTGTTTGCCATTACTTCTTGTCATTTTGTCAAATGCTATATAAATATGGGAAGTAAACAATGTGTCAAACGTAAACATAGTCCCAAAAACACACATACAAAGTCGAGTGTAGGGGAACACCATCTTCGCTAGCCAAGGGTGACGATACACGGTAGAGAAACACCGTGTATCATCACCCTTGGCTAGCGAAGATGGGGAAACACGGAGATCCGACAAAAGCGAAGGGAGGATCAGGTGCCACGGAGGAGTAAGAATCCTCTGATGTTTCATACCAATTGTTAAGTTGTTCTTCATGCCTTAAGTTTTACTGCGAATTCCTGTTTATTTTATCCAGATATAGTGCTCACAGTGGCTGTGATCGGTCGGCAGGGGATGCTCTCTCCCGCTAGGCACCTGATCTAGCCACTGGAATATCCAGGGGTCGTGTTTGTCATATTCTTAATTTTAATTCTGTATATTACTTGTGAGAGTGATCACTGTTCATTATCTTCACTTTTCAATATCAATACGACACCAACTATGGGGACCCTTACGATGACAGTCTACGATATCATCATGCTATTGTCGACATCAACATCGTATTTGTTCATCGAAAATAATGTTATATATGGTAAACCATAACTTTCGAGATGGAGATATCGAGAGGATATCGCAATGCTATTTTCGATTTTGTCGGTATCCACATTCCATTTAGTCCTTCACAAAAGGTTTGCATATGATAGATTATAACTCTGTAAGATGATGATAACGACATGCTAACATCATAGTATTATTCATATTGTATTTGGTCTTGGACATGTATGAAATCAACGGTGCATAAAATAAATCAACGCTCTAACTGATGCAGATGCATTGCAATTATCATAAACAAATAATAGAAAGGGATGTTTCCTTTTATTAAATTCAGTTCTTTTGTTTGTCTGATATCTCTCAAATTTTTGCCCAATATGTTATCTTTCACAAGAAGGTAGGCGCGAAGAAATAATTTCGTCTAGTGTTTGCTTGTAACTCGCTTTGATAATGTGCATATCAAACAGTAAATATTATTTACCATTTCTAAGGTGCAAATGATTATTTCTCATGACAAAAGTATATATTCTTAATATTAGTAATTATAAATTTATTTAGAATTGACTTCAAAATAAATGACTTTTCATACAGTATACTATTCATGCAGAAGTATATTTTGCCTTAAAAATTAGTCATGTTACCGTTTTACTAGGTTTTGATACGTGTTATCACGTATTTGTACGTTTCGTCACGTATAGACCACGTTTTTTCCCGAATAGACTGTGTTTACTCCCGTATAGCTAGGTGTTAGTAGGTTTAAGTCAAGACCCACTACGTTTTCCCACGATTAATTACGTTTATCCTACGTATTTGCGTTTAAACTGCGGGTGGAAGTGTAAAGGCAAAGATAACGAACAGTGATCAATTTTGTAAGTTCTAAATATATTACAAAAACAAGTGTTGGGCAAACATGGACCCCTGGACACACCAGAGGTGGGATTAGGTGCCTAGGAGGAGTAAGCATCCCCTGTTGACCGGTCACACCCGCCGTAAGCCCATTGTCTTGATCAGGTAAACGGAACAATCCGTAGTCAAATCGGTGTGTGAAAAACGGGTTAACAATGGCTATGAAACACATCAGACAGCATTTGACTCAATGGTTGGTCATATTAGTAAACTAAATTGTTATAACGACCATCGGATTACGTAACTGCCATTAAAACGTGACTGTTGAAACCCCTGCAACAACAACTTGTCTGTAAGTAGCCTGCCTCGATTTAAAAATGATATACGCAGAACAAGCCTTGCGTATCGAATGAGTTGAGAGATATATACACCATATGCAAGTGACGATGGAATATTCTACATAAATATGGAAGTTGACGATGAACAAGCTAAAATCGTCCCGTTTTGTCATAAAGTTGAGTAGTTAGTTTGCCGTAATGTCAAACGTTCAAAAAATATCCAAGTACGAAGCAGACATGGAAAATGTGTGGTGTCCTTTATTTCTAGTTCGTTGGGATATATTGAATTGACATGATGAATGGGAAATCATTATTATTGATAGATAAAACGTAGTGAATATGTCGAAATGTCGAATTAAAGGCCACAGCTAGAGATTTCTTCTATTCAGGTAGCAACAGAATTAAAAATGTTCAGTTCGAGTTCAGACGACGAAAATAAACACAAATGTTATGAAAAATACATCAGAGGTAAGTTTTATTGATACTTATATAATTTCAGATTTCCTAAAATGTGGTTAAATATACATTGTTATTAATGTTAAAGTTATTATAATACGTAGAGATACGTACAAATACGTAACGAGACATATACAAACGTAATAATACCTACACGAAAGTAATGAAACCTGACTATGCTTGTCCTAAAACGTGCAATAACGTACAAAAACCTATCAACACGTGACACAAAAGTACAAAAACGTATCAAAACGTAACAAATAAAATCTCCCACATTTCTGTACATATCAGCTAAGTTTTTATTACGCATTTCTACGTATCGTGTACGATTCTGTTCGTTTTTCTACGTTTCTTCTACGTTTCATTTATCGCCCATGTTTGTATTGTGCAGACCAATATATACGGGGTCGATGAAGGATTGATCTATGCATAGCCACATATATCGCTGTTTCATTTACGCATCGATGCGATTTCCTGCGTATATAACGATGCTGCTACGTTTTTAAAACGTAGCAAAACGGTATGCCCGAAACGTGATAGTGTGACTGGGGCTTAAAGGTGCCAAATATCATGAAACACATCGATCACTTCATATTCTGTTGTAGGTGACTCTAATCTACACGGTGTCCACTGAGATTAAATTGACAAAATTAATTGCATTGTTTTTTATGACATATGCAATGATGATGCAACTGCAAAATCTTTATTTTGTTTACGGAAGCAATGATACATTTTCGGATGGTTCCGCTTTTTTAAATTTTTTGTAAAATGTGACAAGTTTTCTGATTGACTCCTTCCTGAAAACAATGTACAACCATGGGTCGATGATGGTATTCAGGAAAGTTAGTCGTTCAAACCACATCTCATAAGAATCATTGTCATCTCTGAACCCAGCAGCATGCAGAAATATATCAATCTGAAATGTAAAATAGCTATAAACGAACATTTAATTATTATATAGTTTTTAAGATAAACTACATGAAAATCAAGTAAATTATTCGAGCATCTGTATAGGTCTTCTTTACTAAACAGTCTGTTTAACAATATCGGATTCAAAATCGGGTCATAGGCTTTAAATTAGTAAGGAAATAAAAAAAAATATTGATGAAAACTAAAGCATTGTGTCTTCTTTAATGAATATGAAAACTGAGACAAATAAACGAGCAAATGATATAGAATATATGCAAAGGAATATTAGGTAGCAGCTTCGTACTCACATAGAATGGGCAACATGTCGCTACGAAAGAAACCGTAACTGCAGCGATGAAAACCATGACGTGGTAGTCGTAATATCCGGACACTAGGCTAGAATCCAAGAGTGTTCCTCTGGCAACGGGGTCCAGGCAAATCTTACACATGATGAAGGTGTTTGTTATTAAAGTAATAGACACTATTACTAATCCACTAATCGAATAAAAATAGGACATGAATAGGTTACCGGGATTGTGTTCTATGAAATCAAAGTAACACCAGGACCCAGGATAGTACAGTTCAGCTGATCCAACACCAACCAATTGTAACATGGCGACGACGGAGGAAATTAACCATATCGATATTACCACGAATGTATATTTTTTCCCAGCAATTGGATTCCGCAAAAATCTTGGTATTGTAAGAACAATGAGTCTGTCGACAGACATCGCACAGATTAATAAAGCAGCGGCTAAATGTGCATCCACCATAGCAAAAGATACAAACTCACAATCATATTTTGAAAAACAGTATCTTAAGCCAGAACCGTATCGCCAGAGGGCGAAAGGAAATGTCAAGAGAACTCCCATCAGATCAGTGATGACAAGAGCGGCAAACATCTTGTAGAAAGATGACCATTGGTGTTCTCTTCTATTGAGCCAGATTAAGAGCATTGCTATAGCATTGCTACTTACACCAAAGAAACACTCCAAAGCTGTGGGCACCCAAGAAGCAGTAGCATTCACATTGCAGATTGCATACTCCGTCGTTGTTGTGTTGTTGGACATCTTTATGTCTGTGTTTAGTTCGAAATTTGAATTTTTAATGTATAGTATCACTGATGGGTTCGTCATAAATGATAACACTTTTACATACGACATGTCAATCAAACGACTTCCGTGTTGATACCATGATATTGATATCAATTTAACCCAACTGTTTTAATATTCTAACCATTCAATAGTGAATATTAGTATTTTGAATTAGTTTTATCACACTTGAATAAAAGCCAGTACACACTATACAAGATTAGAACGGATTACATTTGCTATATGTCAAAATTCAAAGTTAACTCAACGCTCAATATGCATTTCACATTGCGTTAGATAATCTCAAATTGATCATCTCCGCAAGTACGATTCTAAGAGGACTCAACGTATCGTTTTGTTTATAGTGTCCACTCACCTGATAACGACCTCGCGTTCATATCAAAAGATATCATACTACATGAAGAAAACCTTGACCAATATCTGATTCTTTCATGTACATTTTGATTAGGGTAAGTGAAACTGTATTACTGAGTTATATGCGTCTTTCCCGTGAGTTTAAATTAACTCATCGTTCAGGGTAACATTGAAATATTCGACACTCCCTTTACTGCAAGCACAGTGAAGAAACAATTTGGTGATTGTTTAATTGACTACAAGGACACTCAAATACTTTACATAGCACTGGTATGTTTATGAAGCATGTGAACTAGCGTAATTTTAAACATTGAAACTAGTAAGAAACATATTGCTTTTGAAATGAGATATAAAGCAAATTACTTTGATATCCTCTTGGAAAAGGGAGGCACACTACATTGAATTTGCCGTTCGGTTGGGAGACAAATTGTGTCCACTCAATATCTCTAGAAGCTTTTATGTGACATCAAAAGTGTCACACTGGACTCCCTTGTCACGTAGATGACTCAGATTGATTTTGAGTTCAGAAGTTTAAAATTTTAGAACTTTTGACATCTACTTTTGGCTTAACAGTGTCCCGCTATATATGTTAAAATTCCTTTTCTTGACAGAAAACAAACTTGGTATTCTGATTCATACTACGACATGAATGTGTCTTATAGATCTTGAGATTACGAATTCAAATTCAAGAGAAATAATAATCTGGACATCAGAAAATAGTGGCGCTCAGTATCTTGTGAGCTTTTGCATGGCACATCAAACTTGGTACACTAGAACCCTTTAAAGAGTATATGCCCCCATTGATTTCCAGGTCACAAGGTCAAGACAAGCATTTCGTACATGATTGTGTTGTATACTATTCAGATTAATACAATTGTTCAACTTGAATCAGCATAATAAAAATATCAAAGAAAACATTAACCATTTTTCTGATTACGAATAACTATTACACAAAACATGTTTGTAACTTATCAAAACGTCTTATTGCATCATGACTCTATTTAATGCGAGTCTGATAAGGTCATATATTAATTCACTTCCGATTTAATAGCATTGCTGGTCGTCGTTAGAACCGTTAGCTTTATTGAGATGGAATTTAGTATTGTGATTGTCCCTGACACGTAGATTATTCATATTTTATACTGCTACTACAGACATTTCTAAATCTAAACTTGATCCTTTTCAATATTGCCACATGAGGGATTTCATGTTTTTCAAACATCTCCTGTTTAGACAAAAACAATTCACATGTTCATGAAACGAGTATACAATGCCAACTGAATTTCATTATTTGCTTAAAAAAACTTTTGAAAAATTACCTTTCATTAGCTGGATCATGTAGATTAAACTATTTTTGCCATTCCCTTTTACGTCACTGGAGAATTGCGAATTGAACATCTTTCATTGAGAATTACATATCAGACATCGTACAATTTACAACTGGATTAGGTTAAACCCAACAGTTCAAAAAATACTGCTCCTGAGTTGCCATTCCCTTACCTCCGCTGACCAAGCCTCTGTCCAGCTTGACCATCTTTTCAGCCTGACCAATCTCCTGTTACCGAAACTTTGTTTATTTCTGACATCCACGTACCTCCTCTTGGCCTGTCCTCAGGCTTAATAGGCTTGAAAATTTATGTCCATCGGCAATGCAAATTTATAGTAGCATCTTATCAATGATAATTTTAAAACCCTGGAGGGTGGCGAATCTTGGTGGCAAAATGTGTATCAAACGAGCATCAAGTCATGTTATATAAGGAGAAGGATATTATTATGTATAAAAACGTTAATGCTCATTATACAAATAGGCGAAGGTAACATCGCGTTAAACGTAATCATAATCGAAAAAAATATACAAAATCGAGTGTAGGGCAACATGGACCTCCGACAAAAACGAAAGTAGGATCAGGTGCTATGGAGGAGTAAGCATCCTCTGCTGACCAGTCACACCCGCCGTGAGCCCGTAGTCGAAATAAAGTAAACGGGATTACCCATAGTCAAATCTAGCGAATCAGTTTCATTTCTTTGCTAAAACTTACAGAGCAATAACTTGTTTAATTCATTATCCAAGTCATTTTATGGGGATATAATTTTTTACGATGCAAATTTACTCTTTTATGCATCACTGCACGTTCAATTTCTCTAAAATGATGTTGACTTCTAAAATGATGTTGATTGATAGATTTTTTTACCTTGAATATCACCTCAGTAAAACACTTATTTCTGCTAAATCAGTTCATGTATTAGTCTTTCATGCATTGTTTAAAGAAATGCACAAAAACTGAAATATTGTTTTTCATTCCCGTTTTATCATAGCTCTATTAATTTAGCAATAAATAATGGTGTTATAATGAATTCTACATCTTCTTCATGTGTATCCTCCTTGTTGTTAGAATGGGCCTCATAATCTTATTCAAATCTTCATAACAAAATTGCGTATTCTAAATGAAACAAAAATCTTCATGTTGTGAAAGATAAAATAAATATTGATAAGATGAGTTGAATAATCAAGGTAATGCTATTTAATATCACAACACAATCAAGTCAGGAATCAAGGAAGTAACAGAGTACAAAGATAAACAACAGCTGGGACCAGGCCAGGTTATTGTGAATTGTCATTTTGTATGTACATGTACATAAAAGGAAAAGCTGATTGTGTGAAAACGCCCTATTGATGATTAGCATGTGGAGATGTAACCAACTGTAGGTTGTGTCGTAAAGTTTTGACTAATTCATTACATGCAGGGCCTTGACAATGAGTGTGTTAATAATGCTAACTGATGCTGTGACACCGGACCTCCATTTCTAAGGTTACAATTATCCAAAAGACACGTGGCGTTTTATTTCTAATGCCATTTAAGCTCTTAGAACCTAGATATGCTAAACGTCATTGGTTTGGCACGGTGCCATCCAAACTCGAACTCCCCGATTGCAAAGTGAATGAGCTAACCACGAGGTAATTGGATATTTATAAAATTCTGATTTTCATTTTCCTATAATTTGCAGGAATCTTAATAGCGGCTTATCTTCTCTTTTAAACTCAGTAGGTTGCGTAATGTCTAGCAGACAAGATTTAACAATTATTGTCACTGTAAAATTATTCCCTGACATAGAAACAATCATGTAGTAGTTTTGATAAAGACCACCATGCTAATCCAACTGTGCACATAGTGCATTGGGTAGATTTCCCAGAGTAAAGATTACATCCTTTCGACGACCTACAAATACAAATCGCATGGAGCCCCCTAACTATTCTTGGGTTTATGAATGCACACATACACACAATATATTATTTATATTTATACGAGTTGTTCACAAATAACATTATCTTTGGAAAGTAAACCAGCTGAACAGCATCCTGTTAGTTTTTCTGGCTGAAAATATTTTTCTTATCTTTAAGAATATTTTCTTATCGTAGTATAGTATCTCTCCTAATAACAATGGCGCTTTCCGCACAGTTGTATATTGGTACAGTATAACATTAACATTGTGACCCCTGGGTATAGGCCTCTGCTGGTGGACTGTTAGTCCCCGAGGGGCCTTACAGCACAGTAGTTACATTTGTATATACTTCGTTACTAGCTTGAAAATACGAATATATATTTAATTGCAGTGGTAGAATTAGAAATTTATTGCAAAGTTAAGGATGATCTCCCTCAGGCATAGCTCTGATCCTTCGTCGTATTTAGTTCTATTCTTTGAAACTCCATTTTTCAGCTGTTCAAAATTTCAATTACATGTTTTGTTTTTCCAATATTTCGGTATGAGCATCACTGAAGAGATTTAATTTGTCGAAATGCGCATCTGATGTATCAAAATTGGTACCGTATAAGATTAACATCAAGACTACACATTTCCACAATATTGATGAAACCAAATTCTATTTTTGAAGCAAGAATGTTATTTCATCATCTTCAGATTGGTCCACCTGTTCAAGCTCTACATCACCTCTGCATTTGCGACAAAATAAAACGATTTTCCGCAAAGACTCCTTTCTAAGGATAATGTATAGCCATGGATCCAGAATCGTGTTGATTATAGTATTTCGAACAAGCCATAGCTCTAATTTGTCATTATCGTATTGTGTTCTGATTTTGGTAGCATGTAAGAATATGTCCACCTGTAAAATATAGAGAGACATGTAAAGGCAAAGGTAATACTCCTGTTAAAGACAAATATGTATCAAGTCGAAAATTTCTATAGAATGACACTAAAAACGAGACGCTAATTTCACAAAGAATTACATTACTCTGATGTTATGAGTATATTTAAAGAGTGAAGCTACATGCAATTTTGACGTATTTTATACGAGATATTCTAACTTGGTACAGTTACGGTTTATAATTCGGGAAGGAGTCCGGAATATCAGAAGCGTAATCTCCACCAACATTAATTATATCGTATAATATACGTCACAATTCACTCCATTCCTATTAACTTCATGCAACAAAAATAAAAACTACACTGTAGAAGTCTGCATAAATGTAAAGAAACACATGAGAAATGAACTGCGCATGGATTTACTTAACAAGGCCATTGAAGCGTCGTCCGAGAAAACCACCATCTTGGCTCGCCGCATAAATAAAGAATGTGCTTTATTTTGATAGAATCTGAAAACACGAGATGGAGATTGCAATGAGTCTTTTTTATTTCAAGAAAGACCTGCAACTTAACCGTGCTGCAAAGTGAATTTGTTTAATAGAGAGTAGGGCCATTTTGGGTTGTCAAGGGTGTATGTCCCCAAAACAAGTTACATTATTCAAAATACTTTATGTTTCTCTATCTGTTTCAGCCAATCATTTACAAGTCAAATCAAATTATTTGAAATTCACTTTATTACATATGTACATTTATTATTAGACAATTCAACATCGTATCACCATGCTAGAATGCACAGTTACTTGAGCCTAACAATGGGTTTCAATCACGTCAGACAGCAATCGACCTAGAAGAGATGTTTTACAAAGTAAATCATTAAATCGGCAAAGACTTTGTGCACCAGTCAGTTGGAATATCAACTCTCAAGAGAAGAGGTTTGATGTGTTCTTTTGATCGCGATACACAGAAGTTAGTATAACTACCCAGAATGAATTTACTCCCGAAACTCACTTTGATCATTTACACACGACAAAGTTATTTTGTATGAAGCTGCATTCGGCTTTAGTATGTCCTCAACAATTTGGCTCATCAGGAAAATGATTACGACTTACTTACAAGGTTTCATGTATCCATACAAGTCCATTATTCTAAGCAACATTAATTACATGGGACTGACCATTCCTGAACAAATTACCTTGGTCATTGATCAGAAAAGTATAGGTTACATTGATGTATTCTTATACCGGCAAAACCAATCCTCTATTGGTCATGACAATGATTGAGTAGGGGAGTAAATTTAACTTGTAATTCAATGCTAATCTTATAGGGTGCCAATTTTGATGCATCAGGCGCGCATTTCAACAAATCATCTTCAGTAATGCTCATACCAAAATGTTGCAAATTCAAAACACGGAATTAATATTTTGTCGAGCTGTAAAATGGAGTGCCGAAGTGAATGTGAGAAGTTTCATAACTGGATTAACTATCTTTTTTTCAGATCATGTGATAATTACAGGAAGACAGTCATACTGACAAAATTAATATCTGACCTGATCTTTCGGTGACATGTGTGAATAGAAATGCATGTACTTACTAAGAAAGGAGTCCATAGAATGACAAACAAAACAGTAACAGCAGTTATGAAAATCATAACATGAGAATCGTAGTATCCGGAAATTCGATTGGCGTCCACAAAATGTCCACGTCTCTCTGGGTCTCTACAGATTCGAATTGTTATAATAACATACACAAGGATGGTAACAAATACGATGATAAAACCAAATATAGAATAAATGTACGACATAATGCGATTTCCAGTTGTATCTTGTATAAAGTCGAAATAACACCACGATCCGGGGAAGTATAAATAAGTTTGTCCAACACCAGTTAGGTGCAGCAGGGATATCAGACTGGCGGTTATCCAAATACCTATCAACACGAAGGTATAGGTCCTGTTTGGGGTCGTTTTGCCCATTGAATACATGCATCGGTCCACAGCCATGGCACATATAAGTAACGCCTCCGATAGATGAGCATCGACGGACACGAAAGAAACGAATTTACACAGATTTTTCGAGTAACACCACTTGAAATCAGAGGCGTATCTAATCGTTGCTATGGGGTAAACGACGACAACTCCAATGAAGTCAGTAATGACCAGACCAGTAAAAAGTCTGTAAAATGAGTTCCAGCGATGATCATGGCGATTGATCCAAAGTAAAATGAGAGCAATGACGTTTCCAAACACCCCAAAGAAGAACTCCAAGGATGTTGGTACCCAGGACGTGGCCGTATCATTTCTATAGCATAGAGGAAAATCATAGATTTTGGTAAAGTTCTTCATTCTGTCCGTGACGCTATCTACCTACCGGTACAGCTAGGTAGATGAAATATTGCGTAAGAGGTAACTGCGATTAAAAACCCCATTTTAAGCCACCTCCCTTAAAATTTACTTGGACGGAGATCAAAACCACATTGCATGTCAATCAAATAAGAGACAATAGGTCAGGCTCTGATTGACAGATTTAGCGTCAACTAGGTATCCCAAGATCTGAATGTTTTAATAGCAACTAGTTACATTCGTATTAACCCCTTTCTTTACTGCAAGTTTGAATATAACTTGTTTGAACAAGTTTGAATAACAAGTTTGAATACGACTTTGCAATCGTCAACTTTCTTTTCTATGTAGTAATGTACCACTATCGCTTGCTTATGGTGTGTATGTCTCTCAGTGGATTCGATCGCAAGGCATGCCATACGTATGATGATTTTTTTAAAGCGAGGCCAACTACTAACCAAAAAGTTGATGTTGCAGGGTTATACGAATCTCGTTTAAAGTAATCATTTCGCAAATTCTACAATCGCTATAATGACCTTGTTTGCGATTACAAATTATCACTAAGTCATATGTTGATGCTTTATTTCGTACCCTTTGTTAGACTGTCATTTTCGTACTAGATTTGGACGGTTACCCTGTTTACTTTGTTTCGACTACGGGCTCACGGCGGGTGTGACCGGTCAGTAGAGGATGCTTACTCCTCCATGGCACCTGATCTTGCCTTCGGTTTTGTCGAAGGTCCTGTTGCCCTACACTTCGATTTTGTATGTGTTTTGGGGACTATGATTAGTTTAATAGTTTGTTACTTCGCCATTTTATATCCTTGTCAAGTCAGTACATACAATAGTTGCTATGCATCCTTTCATAAATATCGTCAAAATCACGATACAACTTCTCAAAAAGATATTGATGGCGATTCAAGCTTCATTTGCCTATAACGATTGAGGCATATCGGATCCTGAAAGAAAAGAAGATTATTTAATAACTATACGTCGACCACCATCGATAAAATTCCCAAATTGCCTCTCTAAGCTAAGTTCTCTCACTTCACCTCTTCAGTAACTAAATTCGCAAGATCTCATGCCGTATCCCCCGCAAAAAACTGCAACTTAATCCAAGCCTGGTCTCGTAACAAAACATATCTTTTCTTAACTGATATAGAATTCAAACCTAGTCGATTCCTAACTACTATAATGACCCTGACCTTAAATATGAAAATAGGTGTAGCCTGTTTAGGTATCAAATGATTTCAGTTTCTCCATCGTTAATTTCCCATGTTTATGCAGCAATATTCTTTTATCACCTGCATATGGTATCTCTCAACCTATTTGATACACAAGAGCTTGTTCTATTTTTGATCAACTTACAAATCACGGCAGACTACTTACAAACAAGTTGTTGTCGTAAGGGTTTCAACAGTCCCGTTAAAGACAGCATTTCGCAAATTCTATGGTCGTTTGAACTATCTACTTTGTCCATACAATGTGCCATTGGGTCGAATGCTGTTTGAAATGTTTCATATCAATTTTGAAACCGTTTTTCATACACTATTTTGACTGCGGATTACTACGTTTACATGATCACCACAATGGGCTGATGACGGATGTGACCGGTTGCCAGTGATGTTTACTCCTCCTAGGCACCTCATCCCACCTCTGTAATATCGGTTGAGATTCGGCTCGGCTGGATATTTGGACTAGTGCCTCACCGAATCTCGGAGCAGCCATTCATAATTCATGTCTGGACATTTATATTCAATTTCGGCCGGTTCTAGCAATAAATGTGCACCTAGGTGACATTGCCGCTAGCTTCAAATAAGATATTTGACAATTAAACTTACTCTGTATCACTATTAATGTTGCATTACTTACAGTCTAGGTATGCAAATCCCAAACTAAAAACGATCACTACATTGTCCGTTCAAATACTGACTCCCATATTGCACAATATTTTACCTTCCGAAATTGAAGAGTTCCCATAGTCTTTATTTTTGAATTTTATATACCCGTATGTATGTATACGTAGAAATACTATACAACAGTAAGGTAACAAAACAGACTATAGGAACTCTTCAGTATGACAGAGGTGAAGAAATGCGACGTGGAGCCATTTTTTTGATCGGAAAATTTAGTGTTTGGTTATGTTCTGGGATTTACAAACGTAAAAGGTAAGCAATGCAACAGTAATGGTGACAGGGGGTTAGTTTAACAATTAAATCATTTATTCGAAGCGAGCGGCAATATCACCTAGGTTCATATTAAGTGCTAGAGCTGGCCGAAATTGAATGTAAATTTCCAGATATGAATTATGAATGGCTGCTCCGAGATTCGGTGAGGCACTAGTCCAAATATCCACCTGAACCGAATCTCAACCGAGATAACCCACCTCTGGTGTGTCCAGGGGTCTATGTTTGCCCCAAGTCTCGTTTTCACGTTTTGTATTCTATTTTGGACTTACGAGAATGATCACTGTTCGTTATCTTTGCCTTTTCATAAAGTAAAACACTAAGGATTTTAAGTTTTGGGATTACCATTTTTCTGATATGAAAAATAATCATAACACACCACATGCTTGGTAACTCATCAAAGCGTTTTATTGTATCGTGATTCTTTTCAATGTGAGTCACACAAGGTCATAAATCATTTCAAATATCATATGATATTTCTAAAAGTACATGTAGTTACTTTTTCAAATAGGATACTGTTATGCATAAAATAATTGATGCTAGAATATACAATACTATCAGTTATAATTTCTTTGTTAAAAATAGCATAGCAACAGCTTATTTAATTCATTATCCAAGTCATAATTAGGGAGAAAATTATTTCTGATGCTGATAACAAAATTACGTATCCTAAATTTAGCAAAAATATTCATATTCATGTGAAATTTATGATAAATATTATCAAAATGAGTTTAACAATCAAGGTTATGCTGCTTGATATCATAACACAAAAAAGTCAGAAATCAAGGAAGTAACAGGGTACAAAGATATGATTAACAACAGCTGGGACCAGGCCAGCCTATTGTGAATTGTCATTTATGTACGTACACCAAAGGAAAAACTGATTGTGTATCAACGGCTCATTGGAGACTTCCTCATTCATATAGGGACGTCACCAACTGTAGGAGGTGTTGCAAAGTTATGACCAATGCATGGTACGTAGGACCTCAGCAGCGAGTATTTTAGTCATTCTAACTCATACCATGACACCAGATCTCCGTTTCTAAGGTTACAATCATGCAAAGACCTGTGGGTTTTTAATATTTAATGCCATCTAGGCTCTTAGAAAACAAACGTCGCTAATTATATATGTTAAACATCTTTGGTTTAATTCGGCGCCATCCAAACTCAACCCTTTTGATTGCGAAACCAATGAGCAAACTGCGAGGTTATTGGAATTGCATAAAGTTCTGACTTACACTTTGCTATAATTTTCAGGATCTAGATAGCGGCTTATCTTCTTTTGACGACTATCAACTCATCAGATTATGCAATTTTCAGCAGACAGGAAAGTTTACAGAACAAACCATTGTAAAACAAGGTCCTGATATAGGAATAATCGTTTATTGATTTCGATACAAATCTTAATCTTCATGCTAATCTGACCGTGGACACAATGTATCCGGTATGTCCCAGAATAATTTAAGGATTGCTATCCTTCCTTATGGCTATTGTTCTGCCCTTTACCCCCCACCCCTTTGGGGGTGTAAATGACCACAGAATTATAAATGTTTTGTTTTTTATCCATTAGCAATATCACAAGTAGGGTATAAATTGGTACCAACATATTTCATCAGAAGGTTCAAAATATTTAATATCAGCAAACGATGGACGACAGCGAACAAATACAAATCGCATAAAAGCAGCCTAACTATACTTGGGTGTCTGAATAGATACAACAGATTATTCATACCAGTTTTCCATATAGAATATCTTCGGATATTAATCCTATTGAACATCATCTTGCTAGTTTTTATGGTAAAATATTTGTTCTTGGGTTTTAGAATCCTTACTTATCGTAATATATTATCTCCCCTCAGTAAAAAGGAGCTTTACACAAAGTTGCATATTAAAACTATACATTTTCATAATATTGACGAAACAAATAAGTAACGTCTATTTTGGAAGCAAAACGTTCGTTTCGTCAACTTCAGGTTGGTTCATCTGTTGAGGCTCCACTTCACCTCTGCATTTGCGAAAACATAAAGCGATCTTGCGCAAAGACTCCTTTCTAAGGGCAATGTATAGCCATGGATTCAGAATTGCGTTGATTATAGTATTTCGAACAAGCCATAGCTCAACTTTTTCATTATCGTGTGGTGTTCTAATGTTGGTAGCGTGTAAGAATATGTCCACCTGTACGGGATAGAGAAACATAATTTAACCTTTATTAAAAATATGTATTAAATGGTAAACTTTTACAGAATATAATGAAAATTAGACTCTTATTTGTAAATACTTTATATTTTAGTTGATATTAAAGTAATTCCGGGGTTCTGCATTGACAATATTTTTGTAGTTTTTAAAGTTCAGGTCTTCACACAGACTGTGATATTGTCAATGTTAAAGGTAGGATCGCCTTGGGTTGCCAAGGTGTGCTCTTATAACAAGGTTACATTATAAAAATAATGCATCTTCCACATTTTTTCAACCAATCATATTACGAGTTACAAGTCAAATCAAATTATTCTAAAATAATCTTATTACATGTACTGTGAGAGTTACTTGAACCTATTAGTTGTTTTGAATCACGTCCGACAGCACTCGAACTAATGGCAGATATGTGATGTAAATATGATCATTAAATCGTTATAGAATTTGCAAACCACTCTATTGGATTTCTTCTAACTCTCAAGCAAATAAAGGTTAATACTGTAGTGAATTTGGGTCTGTTAAAATTGGTCTGGGGGCGGATTGTCCGGGGTACCGGGCCCTTTTGCCGGAAGTACACAACCCCAAATCTGTCATATATACCTCGTGGTCTGGTAGAGAACAGACGTGTTTCTGCCTCTGGGGGAATATGATATAATTTTGGGTGCTTTTCTATTATATACTTGTTTTTTAGACAAGAAAGGACTTGTCTTAGAGTTTCTTAGTGTTTATTCGGGGGGTAAAATCACTTTATTGGCGACGAATTTATGGGATTTAGTCTACCTGCGCCGCGGATCATAGCGGGGGCTGCGTGTCGCAGGTGGGAGCCATATTGGAAATTGTAAAAATTTCTGGTGATTTATTTCATTTGGGTTTAACATTATTATTGCTATGTCGTATATCATTTGTGATCATATGTGCCTGGTAAGCTCTGGTATTTAATTGGGCAGGAATTGATTTCCCATGGCGGGGTTTTCTGGTCGAGATACTTGGGACAGGTGCTACGGTGACGGGGGCATCCCGGGGGTTAGCGCTTGTTCGAGCAGGAAGCTTAGCGGTTACCCAGGTAGGGGATCGGGGTCGCCGGGTGACAGGGGATTCCGGGGGTGACGGCACGTGGGTGTGTCGGGTTTCCGAGCAATGGAATGCGGGGTCACAGAGGGATCTTGGACTTGACCAGAATGAACAGTTTGAGGGAGTTAATTCTGCAGTTTCTGCCAGGGTTTTCCATCAAGGGGGGCATGGTTGGCTGATCAATTAGCATCATAGGTCCATCAGGTGACCTTATAGAAAATAGTGAAAGCTCAATTGTACGGGTAGAGGCCCTTGATACAGCTCGATCAGCTGCTTACCGTACGTTCAATCAGCTGGCCCATCTACAAACTCGGGAAGCACGGTGTATGTGTTCGAGGTTCTATCTAACCATTTAGAACGGATTGGCTACTTCCTTGATCAGCTGATGTCTATGGAGGCCCCGATGGGTGAAGGTTTATTAGAATGGTTTTAAACAGCTTAGCCATTTAGTCGATCAGGCATTGCTAAAGAAGGCCCAGGTGGGTGATGGGGAGTTCTGTTTGGGTATACGCGATATCATTTCCTACGTTAGCCTGGCATTATTGGGGTGAGGGGGAACTTATGGTAGTATATCCAGGACCAATCCCAGCATATGCCTGTTCGCACGTGCGGAAGTTCCTGCGGAAACCCATATCACCAGTACGCTTTCCAGGGGCAGGCAGTTGATACGTCTCAGTTGCTAGGGTCCCAGCGAAGTGAAGTAGATATGGGCAATGCAGACAGCATGCAGGTTTTTTTGATCGCTCGCCCGTCAGACAGGGTGACGGAATGTCGTGACAGGTCTAGGTCGAGATCTCCATTGGTTAGGCATTCAGTATATGGGGCTGTAGGTTGATGGTAGGGACAGTCAGCGCATATCAGCTGCTTCCATATTCAAGGGCTGGAGTTCAAATTAGGTCGGGGCAAGTGCTCCGTAAACCTTTAATGTGGCTCCAGTGCTGCAGTATCAGATTTTGACAGTGTGTGTTCATGGGGTTGAGACGCCAATGAAACAGAGTGGTAGTGTGTCGGGGGTGGGCAGTGAAGTTTATATCTCTCTCTTTTT
>CAJDSM010021106.1:0-10895 GCA_903981925.1 Ostrea lurida
ACCAATTATCTCATTACCAAAAAGCATCTTGAGCTCCGGATAATTAGCATAATACATCTATGTCAGCATCTTGGGCATGATTCGTCTACGTTTTTGATAATGCTCCCATCACAACATCTGAGCTTTGAAGCATTTTTGAAGTTGGAAAGGTACGCGTCTAGCCACACCCAACCATACTCGCCAGATCTAGCCTTACACCGACGTTTTTCCTTTTTCCAAAACTTACGCAGTTTTTTCTCTTTCGTCTTTACATCTCCGTGATTCATGATATTATAAGCCCTTAAATTGGCTCAGGTCATCAATCAGTGCTCAGAGGTCTACCCAAATCAGAGTGAACAGCAAGAATTAAGCAGCTTGTCTTATTTCTCTTTTAGTACGCTTACATAGAACATTACTACTTGCAATTGTTATTAGAATTGAACGAGAATATTACTTATGATTTTATCTAGTTCTTGTTACGGTAATGTTTTTGAAAAAAGTAACACTTTTTGGCAACCATCGTGCTATGTATTTCCATATATTAGGATAATAATTTTATATCATTTATAGCAATAAAAAAACATTATTGTGTTTTCAAAAGCATGTACTAGTTACAATGTTATTCGGGAATTCGAGTCTTATTGTTTTGGACTCATCAAAGTTAGCTGAGAAGTTATGCCACCTGTTTCAAAAACACGAGTCTTAAAAATCCTATTGAGAACCCTGCATACCCAAATTATAAGTACAACAGACATGTACATGTATCTATACTTGCTCTTAAATTAATAATATAATTAATCTAATTATTAATAGAATAGTTTATCATTTTATTCTGATTTTTGTCTTTCAATTTATTTACGAATTAAACCTGAAATCAAATTGTGTGATCATTAATGCAATGAGTAACGAAGCATTAATGTAAAGGCAAGATAACGAACAAATGATTCAATCTCGTAAGTCCTAAATAGACAATACAAAAGACGTGGAGAGGTTTGGCCATCACGGAGACCCCTGGACACACCAGAGGTGGGAATCAGGTGCCTAGTAGAGTAAGCCTCCCCTGTTGACCGTTCACACCGCCGGTGAGCGCATAGTCTTTGATTCAGGGTAACGGAACAATCCGAGTCAAATCATGTGTGAAAAACGGCTAACAATCGGGCCTATGAAACACATTTCAGGACAGCATTGACTCAATGATAGTCCATAATGGTAACCAAATTATATAACGACCATATAATTTACGAAATGCGCCTTTAAACGTATTCTGACAAACAACCAACTTGCTCTGCAAAGTAGCTTGCCTCGATTCAAAACAGTGATCGTACGCAGAACAAGCTCTTGCCGTATCGAATAATGTTGAGAGACAACACACCATATGCAGGTGATGATGGAATATTGCTACATAATATGTGGGAAAGTTTGACGATGTTTGTAATGAATTGTTCCACTTTGAAGAAAGTATTTTTTTTTACCAAATATGATTTAACATGCAAATATTGAAGGGATTATTTCATTACCAAAAGCCATTCCGGAAACATGGCAATTTGTTTTGAATCACTAAAATTCCGTATTAAAAATGTTGAGAATTTTCATCGATTTTCACATCAAATCGTATTTTCCCTCCAAAAAAAGCCCAAGAAAATACAATATTGCTTGTTGAGGTGTCTTCTGATAAATTTTATGACATGTTTATGATACAGTCATATGGTTAGACAAAGAAAAAATAAAAATATTCAGATTATACGAGTGTTCCAAATTTCAGCGATTTTTGAGAAAAGAAATTCTGTAAGATTTTACCCCAAAATCCTTAAACTGCTCCTAACAGCCAGAGGTGCAAACTGGCATCATTTTGTAGAATTTGTTTATAAGCTGTCAAGAAAATCATACCCTTCAAAATTCCCCGGGGGGGGGGGGGGGGGGGGGCAGGTATTGCAGCTCAAGGTCTATGGTTTTTGCCAATCTGTATAATTGAGATAAAATAATGTAATTTTGACAAACAATTCACGGAGACATCCGACGTCTGTGCATAAAAAACTGTTCAGATTTAGATTCAGTTTTAATGTTATACACATGACACTTAGGGTATTTCTAATGGTCAGCAAAAATTTAAAACTATTTAAAAGTTTGTCTTTTTCTGGGACAACCCTCGTATGCCCTGAGTAAATAATGCAAATTGTACCACCTTTGTGTTTACTTTGTTTTTATATTCAGAAATACATGAGGGAAGAATGATAAAGATGACGGTGTTTTAAATATCTAATCTTAAGGGTACGTTAAAGGTCATATAAAACAATTTTCGAAGAAAATGACTTCCGCATTTATCAAGTGTTACTGAACGAGATATCCTTTGTTGATTATTGTTTTCAATATGAATTGGCAATTAACCATGTGTTAACCGTAATTATAATCTTAAAAAAAAAAACCATAAAGTCGAATGTAGGACAACATAGACCTCCAACAAAAGCGAAGGCAGGATCAGATGCCACAGAGGAGTAAGCATTCTTTGTTGACCGGTCCCACCCGCCGTGAACCCTTAGTCACAACAACGTAAACGGGATTACCCATCCTCATATCTTGTAGGATGGGTAATTAGTCTAACAAAGGGTATGAAACAAATCAGTCAACATATGACTTAATGACAATTTGTAATCGCAAATCAAGGTCAATATAGCAATCGTAGAATTTGCGAAATGATGATATTTAATGAAAATCGTTATAACTCTGTAACATCAACTTTTTCGTTAGTAGTTGGCCTTGCTTTAAAGTGTCCTCATACGCATGGCATGCTCTTGCGAGTTGCGAATCTAATCAATTGGGAAACATACACAAAATAAACAGGCGATAGTAGTGCTACATAACAGAGGAAAGTTAACAATTGCAAGTTAAAGTCATCACGTTTATCATATAATGTGGTTGTCAGTCTGCTAGTAGAGTCAATATTAAATAAAATATCCAAATATGAAATAGATATGTCAGATTCTGTGGCGTCCTTTATTTCAGGTTTGTCGGGATATATCATATGGACATGATTATGAAAATTCTTATCGTTAATTGATAATATATCATTAATATAGTTATATGTAAGGTTGAAGGACACGACAAGTTTTTTGGTTTTATCCCAAAACAGTTTTTGAACAGTTTTTGATATATTCCCATGTATATATTCCCATTAAACCTGATAAAACAGCAAATAAGATAACATGTAAACACTAAATATTGTCAAGGAACTTGAATGTTAACATGTAAAAATTGTACAGTATCACACATTTACAATAGTTATTATAATAGTATGTAATAAAACAAAATAACAGTCAAAATTAAAAGATCATGTTAAAGTCAATATTACACAGAACATTTCTGGATTTTATAAAACATCAATAATTTAAAATATGAAATCACACATCAATTACTTGTACAAGTTTCAATTTCAGATTTTTATGAAATAAACAGCAAAACAAAGTCCAACACTTTTACAAATGTATCCATTATAGTGGCGGATCCAGAATTTGTCGAAGGGGGCCTGGTCCGTTGAAAAAGAGTAATAGCAGGGTGATGGTGAACCAAGCGGGTTTTAGCAGCTTTTAAGGTTACTTTTAGAAAGTTAATTTAGCGATGATATCTATACATAATATTAAATTTGCCACTTTGAAGGGGGGGGGGGGGGGGTTGGGCTCCCCTCTAAATCGGCACTGTATCCTCTTGAACTGCATCAGTTAATTGTTGTAAGTAATGTTGTAGTTGATTGTAAGATTGGAACAAGTATAGAAACTAGGCAGTGAAGGAGGATACTGCAAAGTGGCACGAGGAGGAAGAGGCAAGTGTCGATAGACATTGTATAAAATGGCGAAGTAACAGTATGAAACGTATCATAGTCCAAAAAAACACACTACAAGAATGCGTGTCAGGGCAAACGGACCTCTGACGAAGCGAAGGTAAAATCATGTCCATGAGGGTAAGCAGCCTCTGCTGACCGGTCACACCCGCCGTGAGCCCTTATCGGAAATAAGTAAACGGGATTACCGTAGTCAATCTAGTAGGGGAATGACAGATCTAAACAATGGTATTGAAAACAACATCAGTCAACATTATGAGACTTAGTTTGATCAATTTGTGAGATTGCAAAATAGTCATTTATAAGCGACCGTAGAATTTATGCGAAATAGATGCTTTATAACGAAGAAGTCGTTCAGGTCATAAACCCATGCTAATTAGCAATTCAACATTTTTGCTTAAGTAGTTGGCCTGCTTTAAAAAGTGCGCGCATCCGCATAAAATCCTCATTGCGTTATCGAAATAAATGGGAGATATAGCACTATCCAATAGCACACGGTATCAGTGGATTATATTATACATAGAAAAGAAGTTGCGAATTGCAAAGGTTAAAAGTTCTCAGCCGACTATATCATATAATGTAGTTGTCGTCATGCCATATTAAGTCATGCTTAAAGCTAACAAATGAGCACCACATATGAAGCAGATATATCAGATTACTGTGGTGTATCCTTTCAATGTCCGAGAGGTTTTCGGGATTATTGTCGACATGACATAACGTTTTGATCTGAAAAATTAATGACTTGCTAATTGTAACATGCGAGTTCATCACATGTGACCTAAATATGTCAATGGTGATTGAAGGAAACGGCAAGATTTTTCTTTTTATCCCGTAAATTTCTGTACAAGTTCTGCTTCATATGAATATAAAAATAAGTCTGCCAATAAGGGGGCACAATTAGTGCCCATAGGAATACCTACGGATTGTTGGAAGACCTGTTCTCCAAACACATCAAGATCTTCATCTCCATTTGTTGTACAGGCACTAGTGTTTATACTCGCGCTTGATTTGTCACTGATGACATTGGACATTCTCTATTTTGTGTCTTCATCAGTGACTCTGTTTTCAAAGAGTTTTTAGATTTATGACCTTCTACTGTAAAATGTGGCGATTTGGAATTTGTACACGGTCAAAAATGTGAACTGTTGTTGGTCTCAACGAATGATTGGTATAACGGATTGAAAGTCCTGCATTTTTACCGATTTCATTCACCATATGCCCCAGCCTTTTCTATATATAAATCATATACGGTACCAATTGTTATGCACCAGATGCGCATTTCGACAAATTATGTCTCTTCAGTGATGCTGAAACCGAAATGTTGGAAATCCGAAACATGAAAGTAAAACTTTATAAAAGTGATCAATGTAGTGCCAAAAGATTGGGGCCAAAAACTTCGAAGGATCAGAGCTATGCCTGAGGGAGATAATCCTTAATTTTGATATGAATTTCTAATTTTACCACTGCAATTAAATACATATCCGTATTTCAAGCTAGTAACATAGTACATAGCAACTGGGCTGTAGACACCCTCGGGGACTAACAGTCCACAAGCAGAGGCCTCGACCCAAGGGTCATAATATAAATCATATACGGTACCATTTTTTATGTACCAGATGCAACAACAACATTATGAAAATAGATGATGTTCTATCAATTAACAATCATAATTTTCATAATAATGTCCATTTGATATATATTCCGAATAACTAGATATAAAGGACACCACAGAATCTGACATGGATATTTAACTTATTGACTCTAATGACAGGCCGACAACTACATTATATGATAAGCGTGATGGCTTTAACTTTGCAATTGTCAACTTTCTCTTTTGTATGTACATGTAATAATATACCACTATCACCTGCTTATGGTGTGTATATCTCGCAGTTGATTCGATACGCAAGAGTATGCTATGCGTATGAGGGCTTTTTAAAGCGAGGCCAACTACTAACAAACATTTTTGATGTTGCAGGGTTATAGCGAATCTTGTTTAAAGTTATCATTTCGAAAATTATAATGACCTTGTTTGCAATTACAAATAATCACAAAGTCATTTAAAAAATTATTTTGTTAAAATCCACTCTGATTCTACACACAAGTACTCTGAACTTGATATTAAAGCAATGCTGGAGTTCCTCATTGAAAATATCTTTGTAGTTTTTGGCAATCAGGTCTTCCAAGAGTCTGTTGGAATTCCAATGGGCACGAATTGTGTTCCTGTATTAGCTGACCCAATTTTATATTCTTATAAGGCAGAATTCATTCAAAAACTTCTACATGAAAAGAAGAAATCTCTAGCGGTGGCTTTTAATTGGACATTTCGATATACTAATGACGTTTTATCTATCAATAATAATGATTTCCATTCATATGTCAATTCAATATATCCCACCGAACTAGAAAGAAAGGACACCACAGAGTCTTCCATGTCTGCTCAGTAGTTGGATATTTAATGTTAATGTTGCAGGGTTATGAATAGACGAATCTCGTTTAAAAGTCTCATCATTTCGCAATTCTACAGTCGCTGTAATGACCATGTTGCGTTACAAATTATCACTATGCATATGTTGACTGATTGTTTTCATACCCTCTGCTGAGCTGTTCATTTTCATACTAGATTTCGACGGACGGGTACACTGTTTACTTTGTTTCGACTACAGGCTCACGGCGGGTGAGGTGACCGGTCCAGCAAAGGATGCTTGACTCCTGCATGGCACTTGATCCTGCTTCGCTTTTGTCGAAGGTCCGTGTTGCCTACACTGCGATTTTGTAGTGTTGTTTTTGGACTATATTAGTTTGATATGTTCACTCGTCTACTGTCGCCATTTTACATACAAACGCCCAGAATGCTCGTTCAACATTCGAAATTTAAAATCCGAAATTCGAAATTCAATATCCAAATCAGGCAATCATGATAACATATTTATACTCCGTATTTCCTCTGTAGATAATGAACCCAAGCGTTTGTGATTTTGCATAGAGTTATGAAGAAAGCGAATCCTGTGTATTGTATAGAATTGCTTCCCCTTAAGTAGTTTTTTGCTTTTGATTATGCAAAATAATGATATCTTTCTTTATGTAAAAATATTTCTGTACTTTTGCCATGTTATAATTTATATCATACACATTTATATCAACTATTTGGTAAACATTGAAAGCATATGACTTGGTAACATTTATAATGATTATAAATGTGTAACAACATTTTCATTTTTATATTGAAGCTTTTGTTGATAAAATAAATATATTCATTTGACAACATGGCTAAACGCTTGAAGAATGAATGAAAGAAATTGACAGACAGAGAGAGAGAGAGAGAGAGAGAGAGAGTCAATTCTGATACAATGCGATTTTAAATAAAGAGTCAATCACAACATATTTGTTCAGATATCGAGATTTTCAGAAAAATTACTGTACTGAATTATTGCCTCTTATGACGATGTTGCTATAATACGCAAAACGGAATAAATCCAAGAATTTCCTTAAAGAAATCAATGATGGGTGCTACATCCTAGACACATGATCCCACCTCTAGTGTATCCAAGGGTCAGTGTTTGGTCAACTTTTGTTGATCATTATTAACGCCTTTTCATATATCCAATATATCAGGCTATAATGATAATGCCGACAAAATATGAGTGAGTGTTTGTTTATAACATAAATCAGAATAAAATGATTTTTGCGTACCTTATTGTAAACTTTAGAAGTTCGGATTTGAAAAATAAATACAATTCAAGAAATTATAATGACAAATTCTTCAACCTCCTGCTTTTGTAAAAAAAAAATGAATTTTTTAAATTTGTTTTTGATGTAGATTAAGACCAAAAACACTACATTAAAATCATTAAAATCATTAAAATCAATCGTTTGTCTTACAAAAAACGCATCTCTATTAATATACAAATGTACATGTATATAAAATACCTAGTCTGCGTCACTTAAATAATAAAAATTCCAGTGACTACAAAGTAGCAAATTCAGATATGAAAAATGATGGTGAAACTTCATTATGAAACATAAGTTTGAGTTTATTTTGGTTATGATTTTTTTTTCGAATGGTCCACTTAACGAAGAATGAAAGCTGCATCGTGTCTTGCATTTTACGAATGCCTGTTTATATTTTTTCGTTTGAGGAATATTTTATTGCATGCTTGTGTACCGATAAATTCCTTGATCTTCCATACATACCAGTTCGTTTTAGGAATTTGGGATCGTAAGCTTTAATGAATTCTTCTCTATTTTATGTTTTATTTCCTTTTAGGAATTTTGGATGAATCACATAGTTCTTGAAAGAAGAACAGACAGAGCTGTTCTGCTTCGAACGGATTTTCCGATGAAAACATATAATGAAACGAAGGGGGAAAAAAGTCAATAGTGGGTGTTTTCTAGTGCAAAATATATGACATGAACTTAACAAGGAAAAGTTGTGTTCCTTTTAGACATTTATTGCACTTATGGTTCTCTATGGAGTTTGGATATGACTTTGGTTTGGAAAGAAAAATTTAACCTAGGGACTTACAGACTGGAAGAGGTGGAATGGTCCAATATGCTTCAGCCACAAGAAACGAAAATAAATAACAACAATGAAAAGAACTTGAAAGAATTCAGGAGCCTCTGAAATTCATTGGAAATAGTTGATTGCACTTTCGAATTCCAGTCAGATTGAGTAAGACTCTCTCTCTCTCTCTCTCTCTCTCTCTCTCTTCTCTCTCTCCTCTCTCTCTCTCGTCTCTCTCCTCTCTCGTTCTCTCGTCAGGTCTTCCTCTCTTCCAACTTCTCTCTCTCTCTGGGTCTCCACGTGCAATTCTAATGTAAACACAAGTCATTTTATATGTAAACAGATCTAATAAATATCAAGGTAAAGGAGTTTCATTTCATTGATTTCCAATTACAATTCAAAACCAATTTTCAGATTTGAATACAATCCAATTCTAAAACTGATACATATCTTCAGACAAGTAAGTGATAGAGGTTCTGTCAATCTATATAAATTCTGAGATTTGTGAAAGACTGATTTTTAAAAAGTTAGTTGAATGTAAGTAAGCCTTTCTTAATCTAGTCAAGAATGCCGCAGGCCTTAATAACGGTCACCTGGGTATTATTGCCCAATGATAGGACGATCTCAAATATTTTTGTACTTATGCTCGTAATATGACTATTTGTTTACTATGTTTTTCAATCTTCCAAAATATGAATGTAAAGGCAAGAGTAACGCATCAGTGATCGTAAGGCCCAAGAATAGAATACAAAATCAAAGGATGTTGGGCAAACCGGCCCCTGGACAATAACAGAGTGGGATCAGGTGCCTAGTAGAGTAACGTTCCTGTTTTGACCCGTTTTACGACCCGCGTGAGCTTCAGTGTGTTTGATTAGTTTAAAAGGAGCAATCCGTAGTCAAATCACAGTGTATGAATAATCGCTTCACAATTTGCTATGAAACACAACAGACACCCATTCTCAACAAGGAGGCATACCTGCAAACTAAAGCGTTGTAACGACCATGTAATCTGTAAAATTCAGCCTTTAAAGGTGACTATTGAAACCCCTGCAACAACAGCGTTTTTGCAAGTAGCCTGTCTCGATTAAAAAATCTTATTATACGCAGAACAATCTCTTGCATATCGAATAAATTGAGAGACATACACTACTAGATGAAAAGATATTGCTACTTTAATGACCAATGTGCTTGACCTTTGACCATTTGACCACAAATTCAATAGGAAACATGTTCATTCCATGGATAGTCCTTATTTATGATATGGTGACTATAGGTAGATAAAATAATGCTCTAGACCCCGGAAACCATATTGGTAATTTGATGTCCTTTGACCTTTTGACCTTAAATTCAATAAGAAACATCTTCGTCCCATGGGTAGTACATATGCCTAATATGGTTATTCTATGTGGAAAGAATATCACTTTAAAGCCCGGAAACCGTTGCACGGATGAATGAAGGACCACCCGATTTAAGTATAACACCTCAATCCCCGAACTTTGTTGCCAGGGGTATAATTATGATAAAAGGCTCCCTAATCATTCCAAATATCAATTTTGTTTCAAATTAATAGCAATAAAAATGTTTTTTCATGTTTACATAACCCCGCCCTGGGGTTAGAGCCCCATATCTAGAATTTCGTACAGACCATGCTGCTCTAAATCACTATGCATTTATATTTTTTAGACATATACAAATGTAGAAAAGATTTTTTTAAAATTGGTAAATTTTGGCAGTATTAAGGTGGCCCACACATCGGGAAATTGTTCTCAATAACCGGCACGATATGATTTAATTTATGAAAGATGGGCGATGAGTGATAATGATGATTATACATGTGAAAAAGGTGGAAATATGAATTTGAATAGCAAAAAATCATGATTTTCAAAAAATTTTCGCAGCAAAATATGAACAAAAGTCATCGGCGGATTTCGAACTCGGGACCTATCGGTTTAGCCAGCCGATACTTTACCTACTGGGGCTATGAGTTATTACGACGCAAATTGATCGAACTCAGCTATTTCAGTTCACCAAAATTATCTTTAAATCGCCATCTTGTGACGTTGTGTTATAAAAGAGTAATAAGCTTTGTGTAGTGGGCTACGCTTAAGAATCGCCCAGGGTGGAAGAATCCTGAAATCTACAATTTATGTGCCCTTGTCCCAAAAGATGCTTCAAACCAAAATTCAAAAAAAAATCGATTGGTAGTTATCAAGAAGAAGAAATTGTTCAATTGTTAACACATTTCATCATTGCCCATGTTAACCCTACCCTAATACCAAAGTTCCTACCGTTAGGATAATGAAATTTACAACTATGTTAAAAGGTTCCCTGCTCAATCGAAATATTTCTTTACTTTTAATTTAATATCATTAGGATCAAAGGAGATGGTTCTCAAATATTTTACATAAAATCACTCTGCAGTAAGTTTGGCCACGCCCTGAAATCAGATTCATGTGCAGTTGTACAGCAGAAAAGTTTTGGTCATGTTTTGGCAGTGTTTTTTTTTCTGCTTCTAAAGCCCAAGGGGAGCAAGACTCCTGAAATTTAACATTTTTGTACCCATTGTCCCAAAGATGCTTC
>CAJDSM010021108.1:3653-17088 GCA_903981925.1 Ostrea lurida
AAATGCAATACAACTGCTCATATACATACTACAGAATAATGTCAGTTGTTGTATAATTATATTTTCATCATCATCAAATAATTTTGAAGGGATTGAATGATCTCTGCGTTTCCTGTAACTCTTTTTATTATTATTGGAAGTCTTCAATTTTGTGAAATGTACATTGCGTATGCCCTTAAAGTGGGCCAGCGTAATATTTACAAAGGCTTCAATTCAAAAGAATAATTATACGTAATAACATTTCAAGTCTAACGTGCACCTTATTTCTATGTTGATTTTGCCAATATCAGGTTCCACTGATATACTAGTCTCACAGAGCAATGGAAGTTAAATTATAAAACATAGAGTGCATATGCAGTCTGCAAACATAAACCATAATTCATTACATTTTTCAATAACACCGCTTTCGTCGATATATATGTGCATGGACGGATTTAAGGAGGAGCATCATCACCTCCAACCCCTACTTGTGACCATACTTAATGTTAAATGCAAACGTATAGCTAAATTATTCACTGAAATTAACTTTAAAAAGCCCTATAACCGACGAGTGTTCGGGGCTTTGCTCCCTGGGCCGCTACATGGGCTTCACCACAGACCTTTAGCTATGTGTTCCCCTTTTTCAACCCCCCCCCCTTTTTTCGACAAATCATGGATCCATCGATGATAAATAGATCACGACATTTTGCCTTCGTTCAAGGATGATTCCTCTACACTATTCAATTCATCTGTTAGAAAAGGTTTGAATATTTGTATGTATCGTATACAATTGTAAGAATTCTACCTTCCGACAGCCAAGGCAGTTGAAGCGGATGGAGGGCGTGACTCGCCTCCCCTGGTGTATTAACATTTCAAGTGAGTCTATCACCGGGGCTAGCTGTAGTCCGGGCGTACAGAGCCGTGGCAGATTTTATCACCGAGTCTCAAGCCCGTGTAGATATCCAAACTCGACATTCTACCATGCAGCAAATACGGCGACATGGTATGATATATGATGTTCAGACAATATTTCCATTGTTTATAAATTTATACAATTTGCTCTTTTGCCAATCGAAAAAATTTATTCTCCCACTTTCTTAGCGCCTCTAACGTAGATTTTCGATGCAGTTTTGCATTCTTCGTGTAAAAAGATAGTTTATCTATTTCAATCACTAGCAATTAATACTTTTGTTAAGTCTGTATCTGACGGAAAACAATGATGGATTGAATTGTGATTGATTGTGTTGCTTGCCTATTGTGTGACACTTTACTGGCAAAACGAAAGTTTGGCATATATTATGGGTAATTAAAAAGGTTCACGTGGAGCAGCAATATGGTCACATTTGTGTATCTATATGCTCTTCAATCCTAGAATTAAAGTTTAATTTCGAAAGAATGAACAATAGTAACAATACCTCACATTAATTTCTTTAATATATGACGTAATATGGGGTTTGTGATTTTCAAAACACTGCACGGAATAATGCAATATTTCCTTTCCATAATGTTTTTAATACGCCAAGTGTATGATTGAAGGAATTATCACGTAAAACTGTAGCTTTCTTATGACGAAAGAACAATTCTCATAGAGATAGTAAGAAGTCATTTGACGGTCATTCCTATGACCTCATATAATATAGCATAATGCTCACTTCCGTGTGTTCGATACTAAAGATATGGCTATGTCAAATGAAACCATCTAATAATGTTTTACTAACTGAATTACTCTATGCAGAATTAAAAAGTAGAAAAAATTTATAGAGATATAGCAGGAAACAATGTTACGTCATTCCCTATGTCATATTAGTATGAATATGTCACTTCCGTGTGTTCGCATATAGAAGGAAATAATGGCTAAAACGTCAAATAAACCATTCTAATAACGTTTTACAGGGCCGAAATACTCTATGCAGATAAAAGGTAGAAATAAATAATAGTTTCGATATAGTCTGTGATCAAAGTCACCCTGATCACGTCAGTCACCATTGAGGTAAGAAATGGTTGACTGAAAACTATGATGTCAATCTATTCACACTTGATTTTATCTAGGCTGGTCGGCATTCGATTAGAATGTCTATGCCAATATTTCTCGTCTTTGTTTGCCGCCCTGTCTCGTTCTCTCTTAAAACTACCTTAACAGGAGCCGGATAGGTCTCTCTGCTTATTCCTTACGGTAAGAAAACAAATGATGGAATTCCCCAAAAAAAAATTTCCATTTTTCCCCCAAGTTGATAGAGATTGATCACTGTTGTTTATCTTTGCCTTTACATAGAGACAGTGCAAACAAAATGAGTATTTTCAAGACTGTTTTATTATTATTATTATTATATTTTATTCATTTCATAAAGCGCAAAATTACAAATAGTTTTCTTATGCAAAGAAACCAAAGAAGAGTCCCTCATGTAACTTGATGAAAGGAAGAGCAGTCCAAATGTTTTTTATATTTCTTATTATACGTTCTATAATTTTGGAATATATAGTTTTAATACAGTAAATCTATTCAAAGTTTTGAAATAAGAACACATGGACATATTGTACACTCATGGATATGAATAATTAGTGTGGTAAAAAATAGCTTCCTTAAATTGCTCCTCGTTATAACTGTTTGCCAAGCACAAATTGTGAAAACTGTTATAAAATCATTCTATCATGACACAACGTTATCAACGGGGTCATATGACAGGGGACGCTTGCTCCACGTATCATTAAATACAAATCTGGTATATACAGGCGTTTGTGTTTGCCCTACTCTAAATTGGTTATTCCGTATAGGGGGTATGCGTTTTGAATCGCTGTTCATTTTCGTCGCTTTTCATGGATATAACAGTAATTGGTATCATCCTCACAGATTTGCCTACTTACAAACTACAAATAATTTGGATTTGACAGTTGGTTGATGGGCTTGAATTGTTTGTCCGATTGTCAGTGATATGGTGTTTGTATTTGCACAGGTTTGTGTGGCCTTAAACTTATTTATCAGTTTGTCAGTTTATATGGTGATTTTGTATTTGAACAGGTTGCGGTGGCCTTGAACCTATTTGGTCCATCTGTCAGTGAGATGGAGATGAATATCGTGGTCCGCAGAGAGAGTGGATGATAACACAAAACTCCGTCAGAGGTATCAAGTTGGAAAGTAGAAAACTTTCCGGATGTAGATAGCATTTGTTGGAACAAATTCTTGACAATCATCGACCCACGCCTCAATAAATACGAACCCTGTCTCAATCTTGTTACTAAATTGAGAAACGAAAAAGAATTTTAGCGATGTATATTTATGTTAACACTGATCACGTGATTAAAAATAATATTCGAATTGCAAAAGACAGTTAGCGTACATGTTAGATTATTCTAGTCGAGCTTTTTCTATCTATCAGAATGAATATTAATCACTACAAGATGCTCTTGGTAAAAATCATGGTTTCTAAAAATTAAAATTTTATTAAAATAGTTGAGTTCCAAAAACCCTTTTACACACGATTACATTAAGATACACATTGTACTAATTGACCTTGAACATGAAACTAAACACGTTCAGCATTAACGGTCAATCTTTTTAAGAGTTGATAGACAAACAACAGCAAGGGAAGTACTCGCTTCAGTATTTTTATGTTCAAAACTCTTTTGTTTCTTATAATACAATAACATTTTATCATTCGATTATGAATATTTATAATATCCAGCATTAAAAACCAAATATATTATATACTGATGACGTTTCAATTACGTACAGGCGGAGTGGATTGAGCCAGTAAACGTTCCACCTTCAGACTGGCCGGACACTGGTCAGCTGCTTCAAGTCTACACCACGCGCTACCGCCAGGCTTGGACTTGTCCTGAGGGGACTGGACTGGTTACTATCAGGGGGAGAAAGGTTGGTTATACAGGCAGCAAACTTTACAAAGTGCAAAAAATCTCCATCATTTTGGTACTGTTGAATATTCAATCTGTAAAGAAAGATGATATGCCGTGTACCTAGACAATAATACAATGTTTAATATGTCACATTACACATAAAATCAATCCACAAACTTAATAATGAATAGTTTCTTTGAGTAAAATGCATTATTCTAGTACACACATTGAAATAGGTTAGTTTGTTGTATTTGTTTTATTGCCCCACTGCTCTCAGTGGAGACGTCACAATTGCCATTTAAAGCGGCTGAAAAAAGTAGGCTAGGCTCGGCGTTCATGGCAATGTATTGTTTAGAACTTACGAGGTTGATTCCTGTTCATTATCAGTGGTCTTTTCATATTCAACAAACAATAAGAAATAACTTTAAATCTAACATATACTGATCCTTCTAGAATAGGATTGTGGGTAGAACAGGTGCTGTGCAAGTCATCCGTGACACTGGCTCTGTCCCATCGATTGAACCCGGGGAGGAGACCATTGAGATTGACATACATCTGTATCTTTCTATGGGTCTTCATGATCAGATCTAAAATACTATACCTCAAGTAAGTGGCACAAGCTGGGGTTTTGTTGTCTACATTAGTGAAAAGGGTGTGAAAAGGAGAGAGAAGAGAAAGAGAGAGAGAGAGAGAGAGAGAGAGAGAGAGAGAGAGAGAGAGAGAGAGAGAGAGAGAGAGAGAGAGAGAGCAGACATATATATATCATGAGACATGAAGTAAATAAGGGAAACTAGAAGTTCAAAGGGAGAGGAGAGGATGGTTCGGGTGAAAGTAACGTTATTAACAAAAAAAAGTTGCAAGTACATATGGTATTTAATTTGAAAACGCTTTACATACAATTTGATTAACGTAAATTGCCCTTGTTTTATTTTAACCGTTTTCTTTCACTCATCTTCGTACTCTGGTATTGATCGCTTGACTAGAAAATAATCATTTCCCACTATATCAAAATATATTTTAAGGATCCAGTTATTTCGGGGTCTCCTTCTGCTCAAACCTTGATCCGCTCCAGAGTTCTCAGATCAGGACCTGTGGACGCGCCAATAGAGAGAGCCCATAAGAAAGACTTTGGTCACCAGTTGTGTAGGGCAGCTTAACACTACGAAACGTGTGGGGGAGGGTGGACAGAAACTTCAGGTGAGACTCCATCCAAAAACTTCGAATGATATCTTGAATGTCTTAGCTTTGCCACTGACTGGTAGGGTAGAGCCCTATCACACGAATGACACTTGACAGCGATATAATCACCGTTTTCAGACAGTCATTGGAATTGCATACCATGTTTGTTATTCTTACGCGGCAGAATGTATTCAAAAGCTTCTACATGAGTACAAAAAAATTCTAGATGAGACCTTTATTTATACATTTAGATATATATCGTTTTTTATCCATTAATAATAGTTATATAATTTTCATTCATATGTCAATTCGATATATACAGGTGAACTAGAAATAAAGGACACCATATTGCCTTCCTGCTTTGTACTTGAATATTTTATTGAACATACACATAAACGGAAACATAGCAACTCAAATTTATGACAAATAGAACACTTTCAAGTTCTCAATATTTTTATGTAGCAACATTTCATTATCACCTGTATATGGTGTTTCTAACTCTAAACTTATCCAATACCAAAGAGCTTGTTTTGCGGATGATCAGGCTTTTTTATCGAGGCAGGCTACTGGCAGACTAGTTGGTCGTGCAGGGGTTCAACCATCATGTTTAAATTCAGCATTTCGTAAGTTATATAGACATTACAATTATCTAGTTTGTTAATATAACCTGGAGTTGGGTCAAGTGTTTCTTGAGTGTTTCAAACTAGTTGTTACGTACTTTTCCATTAAACGATTTTGGCAATAGATATATCTCTTCATCTGATCAAGACAATGGACTCGCGGCGTGTGACAGTTCGACATGGAACGCTTACTCCTCTTAGGCCCCTTATTCCACCCACTTCTGGTGTTTCCATGGATTTGTGTTCGCCAAAGCCTTCTTTTGTATTCCGTTTTGGACTTGTGAAATTGATCACTGTTGTTATCTTCATGTGGGCAGACCGAGTCAGCTGAGTATCATAAACATCATATACATGTAGAGGAATATTGTTCTATAAATATGGGTTGTTAAATATGGAGAAATAAATAAAAAAAAATCCTTAAGGTTGAATTCCTAGTTTCTCGGTTTTATTTCCAAAATGGTTGCAAACTTTCATTTTCATGCTATCTTTTAAAAAAAAGGAACAGTGTGATTGTTTTATTATTGGTGCATGTGTATCTCAAAAACATACTGATAGCTGTTTACTCACTGATTCCTTAACTAAAGTATAAAAACAGTCCTTTCACAATGTTGGAAGATTGACAGTCAAAAGTAAAATAATATGAAATTCACAGCACCACTTCAAAAACAATTATTGTTATGTATCAAACTGCTGCTTATTCATTGCTGTTCAGTGTTGGACATAATCTTTATACATAATGTACAATGTAGATACATCCTCGTTCGGTGTTGTTTAGAACCTCTGTAATTGTATTCTTGTTCAGTGTTGGACAGCGTCAGCTCGTCTGTTTGGCCAGAACGCTGCTCCACAAGACGAAGATCCTGATCCTGGACGAAGCCACGGCCGCTGTGGATGTGGAGACTGACGATCTGATACAGAGGACCATTAAGTCCGAGTTCAGTGACTGTACAGTGCTGTCTATAGCACACAGACTGAACACCGTCATGGATTACGACAGGTAATAGTAACAGCCATGACTGAATTACGTCATAATAAGGATCACGTTATGTAATGATTAAATCAATGAAAGATGTCAACAGGTAGAGATTGTTGCAGGTAGGTATCACAACCGGTAAAGAGTGTGACTGGCAAGGAAATGAAGCAGGATTGCGACCTTGAAAGGATTCATGAAGGTAAAAATTTAACATGCAAAGTTACAGCAGGTAAATATTATAACATTTAAACCATTAGACATTCAAGTAAGAAATTGATAGTAAGGGTTATAGCAAGGGAAACATACGCTCAGGTATGGATTACTACAGGTAAGAATCCATTACAGCGTATGAAGTAACGACAGATAATATATTACGGCAAGGTAAGAATTTTGGCAGTAACGAATCACGTCATACAGAACGCACAATATAAAATGCAATTAGTGTAAAGAAAATTGAAACATACTGTTCGATCTATACGAAGCAATATCTGATGTAAATAATGTTGAACCCATTTATACTTGACCTTTTAATATACAGAAATGATCATGGCTTGAGTTTCCTACTAGATTGACTACGGTAACCCCGTTTACTTTATTTCGACTAAGGGCTCAGGCGGGTGGTACTGTCAGCAGAGACTGCTTACTTCCTCCATGGCACCTGATCCTACTTCGCTTTTGTCGGAGGTCCGTGTTGCCCTACCGTTGACACAATGTTAACTTCGCAAATCTAAATTCTTATGATAACAACACGTTTGCCTAATTGTTGATTTTTGCAATTTGCGTAGGTGAATTAGACATGTTTACCCATTAGAACCAATCTTTTACAGAATAATGGTGATGGACGGTGGCCGGATAGCGGAGTTTGATACTCCTGACCAGCTCCTGCAGAACAAATCAGGGGCATTATATTCTATGGCGAAAGATGCCAATCTAATTAGCTAGCAGACTTACGTTGTAAGAAGGTTTATATGTCTTGCCTCCTATACACATTGTAGAACCGTGCAGATAACAGTTCAAGTACGAATGGGAAGATTTATCTTGAAAGGAAATACCAATCTTCTTTCAATTGATATTGTTGATTTACAAATCACAGGGGTTGTCTGTCAAGCGATGCACAATGAGTTGCATTATGTGGATGAAAGGACAAAATTACGAATCCTAAAGTTGTGAAAAATAGAGTTACCTAACCCTATTATCGCAAGTTACAAGAATGTACTCTTTATACATTTACACAGACATCGTACAAAGCAATAGTAAGATAATGTTGTTACTCTAGAAAAAAGTATAAGGACAAAAGAGAATGTACATTGCATCTCTAGGTAAGGTTGATCAGTGTAAAATTCATTATGTTGTATACAAAACAGATAATGTGGGTAAAATATGGAGGCTCCTCTCCCATTATTTCGTTGTAAAGCGTGCTTTTCTAGATAGCAGTGTGTCAAAAACTTTCAAACCATAAGATAGGAAATTACTCGTTCATATATCGTTTTCTAAATGAATTGTAGCAAAGGCTGTCTTCCCGCCAAGGAGAGTAATGTTTATGACGTGTTTAGCATAGTAGTTTGTTTGGTATGACTTCAAAAAGAACGTTTGATTAACTCCAAGTGCACTAGCCAAACACGTACAATGCTCTTCAAATTTTATAGGGCCTAAAGGTTCAAGTCACTAGTAAAAAATTACTAGTATGATGGTTAAGCATTTATTCTCCCACTTATTTTTATATCTTTGTAACGTTCCAAATGCAGCATTTCCCAATAAAAAAATGAACATTTGCAAAGTTAGATATTGTGATTTTTAATGATTTAAATATTGGCATTTGTCGTTGTTCAAAGTGGGAATTAACAAGGTCATTGTCTGACTTAAATAAGTCTTGTCTTTTTTGTGCGTTTCGGTCATGTGTCCTATTTATAGCTGTGTCGTAAACAGGTTAAGTTGTAAACATACCGACTAAATTGGCAATGAACATGAACATCAAAATGAAAAGGTGGAGATATCACAGATCCAATATGGAATACGAAGTACGAGAAGGCCAAACATGGACCCCGAATATACCAGAAACTGGATCAGGTTCCGAAGACGGGGTGAACGTCCCCTGTCAGCCGGGCACACCCACCATGATGAGGTAAACGGAGTAATCCATGGTCAAAATTTGTGTATGAAGGTGAATAATAATGGGTTTTTTCTTCTCGAAAACCGGTGTCTTCTTCAAAGGAATTACTATCGTATCAATAACAGCCTGATACTTCGCTTAACCGACCATGCAAACATTTGTGTTAAATGAAAAGGCAAGGATAACGATCAGTGATCGATCTCGTAAGTCCCAAATAGAATAGACAACATGAGTTGGGCAACCACGGACCCCTGGATACACCAGATGTGGGATCAGGTGCCTAGGAGGAGTAAGCATCCCCTCTCGACTGGTCACATCAGCCGTGAGCTCATTGTCTTAATTAAGTAAACAGAGCATGCAATGCCCTGTGTTAGCGTATTTTCAACAATGGTGTGTTTGAAAGATGGTAAAAATGCTGCTGTAATTCGGAAACATTTTCTGGTATCCCTTATAAGAAAATATCATATTGTACACAAAATGACAAAGCCTTGTTTAGGAACGCCGCCATATTTTCACCACTTGACTGTCCGCCATTAGGGTGCTAACAGTGTAGTATCCTGGTATCACTTGTAGTGAACAGATTAACAACTAACGATATTAAGGCTAGAATAATAATATAATCGTATACGGTACCATAACAATTCATTGTGGTTACGGTTAACACGATGTTACCTTCGCCTATTTGTATATTAGAATATGCGGATAATAATGATAAAAAAAATCGAGTATGAATGTATTTAAGATATGCTTTATTCTTCAACAAAAATGTAACCTTACATAAGTAGAGGCAAAGATAACGAACAGTGATCGCAATCCTCGTAAGTCCCAAATAGAATACACAAAACAATAAGTTGGGCAAACACGGACCCGCCTGGGACACACCAGAGGTAGGTCAGGTGGCCTAGGAGAGGATTAAGCATCCGCCTGTTGACCGGTCACACCCGCCGTGAAGCCCCATAATCTTGATCAGGTAAACAGAACAGAGTCCGGTAGTCCAAATACATTGTACATTCACTAAAATCTCTTTTGAAGCATTGCTTGTCATCATGAATGAATATCGTTTTGTTGCAAACTAGTTCGATCCGGTTTTAGCACCACATGTCCGGTAATGTTTTACCAAATATGGAGACTCGTCAAGGTCAAAGGTTGCATTGTTCTTCTGTAAATGGTCAACATTATGACAATTAGTTTCATTTTTAGAACAATCAATTAAAATATAGATGTTTACAATAAGATGATGACTGTCTTTGTTGTTTTATATGGTGATGAAGGTAGAGGAATTTCGTAAACTGCTTACGCGAGTTGTGATTTTTTTCTGCATTGCTAGCTATACCTTAAATGTTACCCAATACAACAAAGAAAGTATTTTAATTGGTTTAAATGCATTGCACTGGTCTATTATTCTTTATTACTTTTTAAACGTATACATGTGACGTAAACAGGACTTCCAAACGGAGACCTCGAGTTGCAGGAAAAATGATTGCTTCTCAAAGTAAGATGTTCCTGCTTATTCGAATTAAGATCCCAGCTCGGCGTGCAATCTAAGTGAATCAACACTTGCTGTGGCTGTTGCATCCCCAAAGTCCATATGCGAGTTTCAAATAGTGTCGTAAATTCATAGTGGGACTGTACAACGCAGTCGTATTCCATCAATTATTTTTTTAAAAATCCTATCTGCGAAAATATCCTGTTTTGCTCTCACACAACCTTTTCCAAATATACAACAGAAATGATTTCAGAAAGACTTCTAGATGATGTCTTACTGCCTCATTTAACCTCCATGAAACCTTGTATCACAGATTAGAAATGGGCAGTAACGTATACATAGCATTTTTGGATGCAAGTAAAACATTTGATACTGTGTGAAGAAAAGGGCTAATGGTCAAGTTGCATAATTTAGGTATTAGAGGCAAAATTTAGAATATCATTGACAATTGTCACTATAATACTGAAAGTGCCGGCACATTGTTCATCAAACTAAAGCACGCTGGTTTCCCGTCCAACAAGGTGTCCGACAAGGTGGTATTTATCAACTTCCCTAGATCTTATTTTCATCAATAATCTGCTAGACGAGCTTCAACTCCTAACAACTAACTTCTCCGCGGTGTTCGACAAAAATTACCATTCATCAGCTCTAGCAGATGACATTGCCTGCATCGCCCTTACCCCGTCCGCTCTACAATCTGATGAACGTTGCTTACAAATATGGCTGCAAATGGCGTTTCGAATACATGTACAACACTTCTAGATCCTTTCTTTGATCGCCAAAGATAGCCTGCAAATATAGACATATTCTAGGTGGAACTCCCAATTATAAGATGGACATGTTCATGATCATCTCGGAATTCTGATCAACAGCAATACCAAATTAAGCTCAAGAATCTCAAATGCCTGTTCAAATGGATGGAAATCGTTTTACGCACTTATAATCCGACATGAACATATATCGTGTAAACCACATGACAATAAATCATTTGTGCAAAATAATTGTTGAGCCGTTCGTCCTCTATCGCTGTGAACTGTGGAACAACACCAATAAGAAGATATAAGACGTCTTAATGCACACCAGCATGGGATTATTAAACAAAATTTCAAACTCCCAAGATTCACCAGATCAGATATTCGTGAACAATTCTTGAATACTCTATCAATCACTGCAGAAATCGATACAAGAAAACTTCTATTCTTTGGCAGACTTTGCCGAATGGACACCAGCTACCGGTAACTTCCTAAAAGTTTTTACATCACGTTTGTTTTCTCTTTTCTTTCCTTTTTTTTTATTAGCTTTCACGACAATTCCAAATGGGGCTTCATTCCAGATGTATTGTTTCTCGCTTGGGAGACTACCTCACATACCCTGGCCTTATCTACCAGATCATTCCCTACGAAATCATCCTGGAAAACTATATTTCTCTCTTCAATATATACATATCAAACTACTCAAGGCAACGATCGAACCAATCTTGATCCGGACTTCTTCCTCGTCAACGCCATTTTTTGCATCTCTAAACCTATCTGCATGTGGCAGTCTGCAAGCTCACTCGGCGAAATGCAGAACCTTAAATTTACGTGTAAACTTATTGCGTACAAACCTTGAGAAATACAAGTTGTATGTGCGCTGTGTGGTCATGCTATCACAGACGTTTTCCTCACGCAGCAATCTCCTGTTCGTTACTTACAAACCAGCAGACTACATGGTGGAACTCTATATCCAACTTATTCAGCGTACACCTGGAAGCTGACCTTGCGCTCTGCCAGAATATGACCTATTCCTTACTCTTTTCGGACGTCCCACGCTGACACCTCTATCACGGTCCGAAATCATCAATTTCAGAAAACTAAACACTAAGCGTATAGTCACCTCTTGTGCACTCTACATCAGGCTATGCAATTATCAAATCACGTAAAAGGCTGCCCAAGTCTAGTTCCTTTTCCACTATAAGTGTATATCACATTCCAACTCATCATATTCGGGTAGGTGTGTTGCCGACTATCATCTCCATTTCTCTTCTTGTTTGTGAGAGTATAATCTATCATTTATTTAATTTAATCCATAGTCTAGGTGTATTTTGAATGTCACTCATAAGGTAAAATTATAGCTACCCTTTGTAAATACATGTACACACCAATAATCTCTGTAATACAGGAAATAAAAGACGAATGAATGAATGAACAGGAACACGATCAAATTAAATGAACAGTTACCATAATCCTTCCGAATCTACACGCCGCAGTCAAGAGGTTTCAAAGTTTTAATGGCCCTCAATACTTCCGGTACAGAAGATATAATGTGCTACCGAAGATTTTCACGTCAAGAGGGAGAAAGGCGTGTCCAGAGCGCGAAACTGCAGCCACCGCCCCTACTATTTTGGCAGAAAGGGGCCGGGATGGAAATCAATGGAGTTCCATAAAGTCATAAAACATTTGACGTCATGACAATCTGAGTTCATAGCGTGTGCTAAAATTCATAAAACATTCATTGGGGATGGGTCCTAGAAGCAACTCATTTGGTCTGAGATAGACACACATGAACTTGAGTAACATGAATTAGCGGGGTTAGTGACTTGTGAATGTCAAGAGTGACCACGACGAAACATTAATGAGGGAGCTGTAATATGTACAAACATACACTCCTCCCGTCAAGGATCGTGCTTGTTAATAGAATAAACTTTGCGGCGCGGATCAAAAGTAATGATAACAAATAAACAATCCTCTTACCTCGATCAAAGACTTTGTTTTTACAATGATTTCTTGGTTATGAAACACGTATTCAAACCGACAACCTATAACAAAATGTTTTACAATGCCAAAAATGTAGATACTAATTAAATTCTAATTAATACACACACGTTATCGGAACATGTGCGTGAATTATTCCTATCAATTACTAGATAGATTCGCTAGCAAACGTAATGAAAGTCAAAAGCGATGTCCAGTTGCCAGTGAGCGTTATGCAATAGTTTGCTGATACGCGGCGATCTGTCGAAGTTCTACGTCGCTGGGTTACACTCATTACCAGGGCAGCTCGGATATGACTTCGGGGGTCCCTTACACGGCGTATTGAACAACACGATATCTAAAAGACGCGATAAACCAAATAAACAAACAAATGTGTGTAAAGGAGAACTCTAAATTTGTTACATGACGACAATATGAAATAAATATCCTGTGTATACGTTGAGGAATAGAAAAAAAGTATAGACCGAAATAAAAATAGGCCAG
>CAJDSM010021117.1:784-11255 GCA_903981925.1 Ostrea lurida
CGTTTTATCGGGTCCATACTATCAGTTTTCATGTACTGTAGATTGTGAACACGATGTACAGTCAGACAGTTGATAATAATTCCAATGTCCTTTATTATGATTGTTTGATTGGATAAAATTAAATCGAAACGAGAATTTACACATCAATAAATCCGAAAACGTGCGTAACAATACGCGCATGAAAACAAACAACGTATAACGCATGGAACTATTCAAATTTTTGAAATTGTTAATATCTGTGAACAAATGGAATTATAAGAATTAAACATTCTTTTCGCAGAATTTATCGATGTATAAACTCTGGGCATTTTACTCACAAACTTAACATAAAAGTGCTTCGCACTTTTATTCAGTTTGTGAGTAAAATGTCCAGAGTTTGCACATCGATAAATTCTTCAAAAAAGAATGTTTAATCCTATAATAAACGTGATGTACAGTCACACAGTTGAAATTACAGAATCATCTGAAACAGCATATCCCACCTTTTTGTCACAGAAAAGTTGATTTTCAGAGTGCTAAAAATAAAATTTGTGATAGAGAGAAAACTCATCTCAATACATGAAATTTGAACTTCATTGTGAAGTGTTGTTTCTTTTTATTCGCAGATCAAACTGACTGCATTGTGGAAGGAGAAGTCTTAAAGTTAGGTGGTCCTTTTCTACAAACATGGCAGAAGAAACACTTGAAGCTGTATCCAAATCGACTAGAATTCTACAATAAAAACCGTGATGGGCAAATAACCAGGGCTAAAGTAGAGGTAGTCATTCACACAATATCTCTATATAATTACAGAGGTCAACATGTATTCTATTATCAAGTCAATATAATCAGAGTATAGAATAAGTATATATTGGTAGTTTATGTTATTATTTCCATGTAATAATTTTAGAATCCTTTTCTTTTTTCATGTTTCTGAATATAGATTGTTTTGTTTTTTTTAAAATGGATTTATGTTTGTGTATGATACTGATACGATGTTTATTTCTTTCACTGACAGTGTATTTTGATGCTAGACATAAAGGAAGTTTATCCTGAATTCCAAAAATTACAAAAAACGGAGAACTGTATTGTGATAGTTTTAAAAACCGAAAGCAAAATTGCCATAACTTCTCCAGTAAGTACAATGATGTCAAGCTATGTTTATATACTGTTATATGTACTAATATTTTAAGTATGTACTTGCATATACTATTGTTGAAGTACTAATCATGATGTATATCCTTCATTATTCATTTTTCTGTGAAATATGCTCTTTTCTTTACTGTAATCAATTAAATTTATTTCATGCAATTATTCAACTATTGCATTACTAACTGTAAGTTTGCCATTGACGACTTTTATCTTAAATTACATGCAACTTTTTTATTCTATTTCACTTGTATGATCTTATATGCCATGCAAAAGTTCACACTGAAATTGCCCTACTTTCCTTAAATTCAGTCACATTGACAGTGTTTTGTATACTTTTTCAGGATAAAGTGCTCATTTCTCAATGGAAGGATGAGATTATAAATGGACACAAATTGTCAGCACAGATAGTGGCTAGTATGACAACCAAAGCAAGCAAAATGTATGGTGCTGCTATTACTAACAGTCCCAGTTCCGAGAACTTCAAACCCCCACTAGAACATAGAAACAGCAACGGGAGCTAGACAACCATACCCCAACATAGCTTTCTTGTGATCAATGACACACCCCTTTCCTCGATACTCATTGGAACCATATCAGAGGGAGACCAGAAAACACAGGAATGGATCCAACTTCCTCTGGGGTACCTGAAAGGGTCCGCCACATTTTTAAAGCTAGTCATCAAATTTTTATCCAACTTGGCAAGACGTTATTTTCTACTACTACCAAATGTTGTCCTTTTTAAGTGTTTCAGCCAGGTGATTGGCTTTGTGTTGTCATAGTGTCCGTAGGCACGCGTGATATCAACTAGTGTGAGTGGTCTGTGTGTGTGTGTGTGTGTGAATGCTCTGCATCATTGGTGTGTGAAGGACTTTGGACTAGTGTATTTCATGAATTGTGTCCAACTTAAGGTTTTCTCAGAAAAACAATACTCAGCTTCCATTATACGCAATCTACTCGTAAATTACCATCACACACTAGCAAGCTTTATGTATATCTGCGATCTCTTAGATTTTCTGCAAGCTTTAACTTTAACAAGTATTTAGGTTTCTAGAATATTTTATTCTTTCTTAGGAAAAATAAAATCTAGCCGTTTTTTATGCAGTTGATTATGCTACGTTAGATTGTCCATGCCTTTTCTTGGGACATTGCTACTTAAAATTGTTTCCCTTTACCAAAGTTCTTTAAATGATATGAAAAATTGCAATTGAAATAAATACTTGATTTGGTCTCGTTTCGCAGCAAACTTATCTCTTTGATCTCTCGGAGCTTTTATCTATTTTATTTTGAGCTTTTTATGCTATTTAAAAAAATTCTGATCTCTGTGCAGATTCTTTCTTGGATGAATTATCCCATTTCTGCTATTGATACCTGTACTATAGATAACCGATCTCCCTTCATGCAGGTGAGATCTGTACATCAGATATAAGTGAATTGGATGAATTGCTGTGGAAATGTGTATTTAGGATGGGGCTTTCAGTTTCCTAAAGGTATGTGGAAAATAAGCTGCAATATGTATTGCCACAAATGATTTGGCAGGTGAACTGTAATGGTGCTTTGTTTCGCTTTTGAAAAGGTTTTATCTAAACAATATAGGAAGCCATGTTTGATTTAACAAAAACTATTTCAAAAGAGAATGAGTATTAAACCTAGAGTGAATTGTTTTATTTGGATATAATACAGATAAGGACTGCAGTACCTAGACACAAGATCTAGACTGATATTCATTTTTGTAAGATATATGCTTGGGGGGAGGAGGGGGAGGGGTTATTACTTGTTTATTACCTCACTGCATAATTAATGTAAATTTTCCCCAGGTGTAAATTACCACTTTTTTACAGTATGTTTATATCTGTACTTAATAAATGGATTATTTCCCTTCCTACAGTTGATCTGTGTGTTAGAACACCTTTCCTCGGTAGTTGTGCTTGAAGTGAATTATCTCCCTTTCTGCAGTTGATACCAATACATGATATGACTCTTGCTGTGTGCTATTTGACAGGGTATTGTACAAGGCATTCCTCATCACCAAGTTTTGGAATTTTTTTCTTTGTGGAGAATGCATGTAGGATGTTGTAATGACACAAAAAATGTTTTTATGTCTACCTCTGGATGGTCACATGACACTCTTTTAACCAATGACTACATGTCTGAGGACCACAGTGCTTGCCAGTGGAAATTTTTGGTCAATCACTAGGGAGAGAATGTTAACACATTATACATTGTGTGTCATTAATTCTGGAGCTGGTCTGGAAGTACATGTATATAGGTGTGATGCAATTTTTTTTTACCAACCACATCATTGCTCCAATTTACTGTCTTTTATTTTCAAACACTGTGCTGTTTTAAAAAGCTTGATTTCTCTGTGCAGAGGTCATTCAAGTTATTTTACCAAAGGTTTTTTTTTTTGTTTTTTTTTGTTACGTTATTTATTTTGTTTGGATCTCTATTACAGTGTGAATCTCATTGTGTCTTCGGAACTAAATTTTGTTAATAGTTCAAACCATTGCTGTAGAAATTGGCTTTAAAATGCCAGATTTAAGGTGGGAACAGCCACCATAAAACAAAGGGGAAAGGTTCAGCTGTAGTGGACTGCCAGGTAGGGGTGTAGACCCTACTGTTGTGCACTACCAGGCTATCAAACGTGGACAGCTTGTTCCACTGAATGGACTTGGAATGGATAGGAATAAATATATGTTAAAAGTTTGTTAATATCCATTTGTTTGTTTTTCATTTTTAATGTAAAAACAATGTCTTCTTTTTGGGGGTGGGGATTAACATCTTGAAAAATAATATTTTTAAAAAAATATTTTAGATACATGATTGTGCGAGTAAAAAATCGAACTAATGCAATGTTGTGTAGAATTATTAAACTTGTTTCTGTGTATTAAAAATGACTCTAAAATTCCAGTGTTTGTTAGAGAAAATGTCATGTATAGTATTTTGTTTTGTTGTTTTAAATCTCGTGAAGGAAGTGTTTTTACCTGCATTGTAAGGGTATATGATAATAGCTCAGCTTTCAGTAAGGATTTTAGAAAGAAAAAGATTTACTGTGTTGAAGAAAAGCTCTTTAATTTCCTGTAAACATCCGATATTGTGATGTGGATCAATGTATTTGTCCATAGTTAGAATCTCTTGGAGCTTCCCGTGCCAGGTCATTGTAGGACAATGGTTCACAGTGAAAAAAAAAAACACTCTGGTCAAATTACTTTGATGTCATCTGTTCTAGACTGGTCAAGTTACTGATTATCAGTTTCGTCATTGTAACAAAAAAATTCTATCATGTTGAATTAGAATTTTTTTAATTTTTTTTTTTTTTTACCCATTCCGATTTTCTACATACTCAACTTTGTGATGATGAGAATTAGAAATGCCAGAACTTTTTTTTTCAGTATGTAGTAGGCTATATTTTATACCAGTAGACTGCGGTTCTTGGTATCATCATGCATGACTAAGCAGGAGGGAATCGGTACCGAACGTCTGCAGTATCAGTGTTATATAGATGTGCAATAGGGACAACATATCTGGCTGAACATTGATACATTTTCATGAAATCCAGTCATTATTATTAAAAGTTATTCAACATTTTCCATGTGAAGATGTGTATTTATTATTTATTCAAATAAAATCTACAAAATTTTTATTTCAATTTTGTTTTTTTTATTATTTTAATCTCTCAAGAAGGACGACTTTATGTGATGGAAATGAAATCATGTCATGCTTTTTGTGCATACGCCAGCAAATCCTTTCCATTGTCTGGCAAATGTTAGCGATACGTGTATTTTTAAGTATTACTTGTATAACAGGACCTAGTCTGTCGAACAAATAAAAAGAGGGGTTTTCCCGTGTTTGTCATTTTACACCCCCCCCCCCTGCAACTATGTCGACACTCGTATGTAACATTATCAATAAGTCGATTATAGGGAAATGCTTTATGTAAGAAGTGCACTTCAATCTCCATTGATTGTCGTAATTTAATTTTTAAATTGTTAAAGTATTCTTTCAAATTGAACAGCAGAATTTAATTAGCATAATCGTAGCCGTCACCGATGAACAAGTGAAGGTACAAGGTGGATTTTAATCCTATGAAACATTTCGCTGCGGATCACTTCACAGATTTTTAATTCGAGTCTTTGCTAAAAATGGTAAAGGCAATTTGTCAATAGGTGTGTTAAATACTGGCGCGGAACGTCAATACTTTAACCGGAATCAAAACAAACACCATGTGCCTGTAGCGCGTCCATAGAAACTCGCAGAACGAGGCTCCGCGAGGTCGGACTAAATAATCTACGGTGCAATCATACTTATAAATCATGGACAGATAGATAGACTTTTACTGGAAAATGTTATAGAGGATCTCTACATTTTGTTCTTTTGAAGGTAAATTTTGGTATATATATTTTTTTTTTTTCCTTTATCGTTATAATGTACAATTTTTGTTAAGCTCTTGATGTATTTGCCTAAACCTGTAGTATGTTTAAATCTCTGGCTGATAAGGGCGATAAAATTTAGTAGTTTCACACTCGAAATGAAAATTGAACACAATGATTTAAGTGTTTTTGGCTGTCTATTGGCGATTTACTGCCTGTATGATCCCTTAAGGCTCCGAAAAGCCTGTATAAACTAGTGCTTCAGAGGAAAGCGGCTATTGTATTTATATATATGGGCATTATTCCAGAGACTATTCAACAGGTATGGGGGAATTTATTGCAAATCCCTCGTTGATTTATATTTGAAAAGTCTCTTTATAATCCAAGGATAAATCGTGAAATACTAGAGACATTAAAAACGACCACTAGCGCCTTTCCGATATTGTGTAACGCTCCCCAAGGGAAATTGAAAGAAAGTATGATTTTGCAAAATTGTGTGTGTGGTTAATTTTTAGGTCATATGACTGATATCTTGTGAATCCGTTTTTTTGGTGGATCATATTTTAGATAGGGGGACAAAATAGTGATTTTCGTGATTCCATTTAGGACTCGAAGGGTAGGACTAAGAGTACAATCGTTTACTCCTGGATGCATCAAATATTTAAGAGATTTAGGGCACCCAGGTTCCATGACCGAGCTTTAATACTGGATCAGACGATGAACGTGCATCTAAGAAATATTTAAGAGTCTTCATTTACTTGTTTGCTAAATAATAATATCTAAATTTAAGTTCAAACATGGGGTGTCTTGGTAAAATGATCTTGAAACTTTACACCAAAATGGAAATCATAGCTCCAGCAACACGGACTCGTGCACCAGTACTAGGAATTCAAGCCCCAGGGAGGGAGGTCGACATATACCGGTAGTAACATGTACGAATTTTTTAGATATCGTGTTTAATTCTGAAATGGGCTTCTACCGTAGCCGTTGGGTCAGGGGTCCCAATCTGAGGGTACGGATAAACGGACTAGCTCACACTTGACCTGAAGAGTGTATGAACTTGAATTTGTCCATCATGAAGGTCATTAATTATAAAGATGTATTTGTTGCAGGTCATAACTTCAAAATGCAAAACGATTGCTTATAACTTGAAGGGGGTGGGGGATGACCCTGAACCAAAGATGATAAAGATCACTCTCAAAAAGTTATCAAATTATGAAATGCTAGTGTTTGTCCAAGTTGATGAGTGATGGAGAAAATACAATTGTATTAGAACATCTTCGAACTACCGAAATTGTACTGAGAACAAAATGCACTTCTCATAGGCGGATTTAGAGAGGGTACCCGGGCCCCCCTTTTGGTGACCAAAGTTAATTATGTATAGATATATAGTTAAATGAACCCCTAAAAGTAACTTTAAAAGCTCTAAAACCTGAGAGAAGGTGGGGGCTCCCACTTTGGCTTCATCTCGGACCTTAAGCTTATTGGCTCCTCTTTCAACGAACCGCCCCCCCCCCCCCTTCGACAAATCCTGGATCCGCCACTGCTTCTGATTGTTACAAGTTCTTTGCTGTGTTGAGCTCGGGCTACAAGTTCTATACTGTGTGGTGCTCGGGCAACTGCTACATGTAAGCCCCATGGGCCTCTTCTAATTTCCATTACAATGTATATTATAGTTTACAGGAATCTTATTCAAATTTTATAGGCATCTTATTTAAATTTTTTCAGTTTTTATATTAAATTTCCAGAATTAAAGCATAGCATTGCGATTTATCAGAATGATAAACATTCTGATGGAGGGGAATAACTGTCAATTTACCTAATTAAGAGTAGGCCCACTAAGGGTGGAAATCGCCCAAAAAATTGGTAAATTAAGTGAAATGTTCAACAAATTTTATTCTGCAACAAATAATAGCCCGCATGTATGATTAGATTATCAGGATAGATAAAATTTTGGAGTTTGCATTGGTGTATCTAAGATTTAAATGCCCCAAACATCATGAATATCATAAAAATGCAAGAATTAGCTTGAAAATCCCACAATATTTTTGTGGATAAAAACGACAAATTTTGTTTATAGGAGCACATAGCCTTGGACCAATTTTGTTTGTCAGTTAAATACGATGCCAAGAAGGTTCGAATTTTTATGCATTTCTTGGTCCAAGCCTGGTGCTCTATAACGAATTTTTCGTTTTTATCAACGGAAAATGTGGGTGATTCTTAGCAAAATTTTTGGATTTTATATGAATATTATGATGTTTGGGGGCATTACAGTTCTTACGATACATCAATGAAAAACTCCAAAAATTTTAGTCATCCTGATAATCTATCAATACATGGGCTATTATTTTGCAGAATAAAAGTTTGTTTATAAATTTCACTTTCAGTTTTTACCTTTTTTTGAGCAGATTGCCACCTTCGTGGGCCTACTCCTTTATTTCAACGAAAATCTCGTCATTTTTAAACAAAAGGTTAGCCAGTACAAGTATGGATATTTCTATACGAAGGATATAAATTCTAAAGACTTTATTTTTGCCTTTTGAACAGGAATATTATGTAGATGAACATTTCTTGTTTTGTGCTCGGATCATATTAATCATCATTCTGTTGGTCCTTTCTCTCCCTTATGTAAGGGAGAGAAAGGACCGACAACTCTGTGCAAAAGTTGTATTAATAATTACACGTAATTTTATACTCATTATTGGAAATATCAGTTTTGCAGATACTGTCAGTTTTAATAAGGTCCTGTGTAGGTCTAACTGGCTTGATTTTTTCTGTTTTAGTCCAGTTTCCAACTCTTTGTAGTATGCAATTAGTATCAAATTGTAGATGTATGTCTTGAAACCATTAACAAAATCCCCTAGACTCGATTATTTTTTATCTTCCAGTTAATGATACGTTTACTTCATGTAACAATGCCCAAATATCCAAGGAATGGAGCGATTTTTCAAAATGCCTTTAAGACAAAAATGATAAATAGAATTTGATTTTAAAAATAAATGGGGGTTATTTCTTTCTCTCACACGCAAACTACAAGAAATTTGCAGGGCTCGATGTTGAAGTAGTTGGAAAACGATAAGTTTATGAATTCTTGACTAGTATACCTAATTCCAAGCATTGCTATTTTCAAGATAACACCAAATCTCTAGAATGCTAGAGATCAATTTTCTGGTCTAAGAATAAAAAATAAGTTTAAATAACTGAAAAGCAGAAGACAGTTTGTAAATGAGGACCAATCCTTTTTGTATGTGAAGTTCGGAGTTTTATATCGGAACGAAGTGTTTCACACAAAGAAATTTTAATTTAAAAATATAGATAAGCAAACCTTTCTTATTGACCGTTTAAAAATCAACACAATCAAAATGATAAAGGTTAAATTTAACGAAAGAATCGAAGACTTGGATTTAAAGTTATAATACAATCAATTTATCCTTTAGAAATTGGTTAATCCTGCTGGATTAATTTATCGGTCTTATTTATTTAGCCACATGTTAAATTTTCACTGGAGATAGATGTATGTATTGTAATATATGTAGTATTCAAAATTGGCTGTAGAGCGGCACTTGAAATGGCTAATGGTCATGACTGGAAATCTGTTCGGTTAATGTATTTTACAGTTTCTTGTTACCTTTTTTTTTTTTTTTTTTTTAAACGGTATGTGTATATAAAGTATCGAAGGCGAAATGCCATACAAAAGTTAATTTGGAAAATGCCTTTCAGTCAAAAGAAACTCTTATTGAATTCTCAAATTGCAAGAAATCTGCGCTGTTCTCTAGTCCTGTTAATACGTTGCTTTGTGGTTCAGTTAGAAGACTGTACATTTTTTTTTATAGATTAAGGAGGGGTATTGCATCGTCAAAATGGCTGACTTCCTTTTGAATACGTGTATAGTTGTGTAGCTCAGTATGTTTGTATCGACTGCTAATGTTTGAGTTTTGCAAGAGTTTGAAGTTTGTTTTTTTTTGGGGGGGGGGGGGTGTTGTTGTTGTTTTTTTAATATTACATGTACTTTCTACTTAAACTGCATTTTATAATTATATGATGCATATTTGAAACTCTTCAATTTCAAAATTATTATTTGCACATATCCGCCACGTTCCATCAAAATCAGATTTCTGTTGTGTGATATTCATCCATAATGGTCCCCAGTTTTCCTACCATTTGCGTGGGACTCGAGGGAGAGCAAACTTTCCGATCTCGACCTCGATAAACCTATTTACGAGAGTGCTCTTGAGGCTCCCGGCGATTACAAACGGGGGTGTACTGGTGGATGGCCGCAAATTAGGTTAGGAGTCCCCAACCAAACCACTGGGGTGTTGTCACAAATAATACGAACTAAATCAGTGTTTGTGTAGTAAACAGTTTAAAATGTAGTAAATATAAGTAATGGATTAGATTTGTAATGGAGAAGCTGCTTTCAGACTTGTCGCAATTTGTTCTGGATTGATTGATATAGCACCCGGAAGGGAAAAACGGGGGATTCATTTCATGAAAAGTCAATGAACTATATACATCTATTTCATACCGAAAGTTAAATGCATTGTGCGCTTGTTGGTGTGGAAAATCAATGAGAGTAAATTTTCCACTTGTATCTAACTTGTATTCATTGGCGACTTGAAATATGTCAATAGAAAAGTAACAAGTCTAGTACCAATTTTTTTAATTGATATGCAATATACATGAACAATGTATAATGAAATATGAATAGTCTCTGGTATCCCAGCTGCAGAGTACCATGCAATTGGCAGAATTAAGGACAGTCAATACAAGGAGCCCGTATGTAAAGCGTTCTTAAGTTTGTTTTTGCAATCCTGAAGTTTCTGGTGACCGTGTTATTTCTTCATAGATCAATATAAAATATATACACAAATGCCAACTGTTTCAACAAAGTACCAGAATGTCGATAACGTCTAAGAAGTTGGTCCATTGATCTAATCAGAATTCAGGATCATTCACGCTGATGTGTGTGTGTG
>CAJDSM010021121.1:0-14390 GCA_903981925.1 Ostrea lurida
GGTTAGAACTGGTCGCATCTGTATGTGATTTTGGTCAGCGTTTTGCTGTAAATTTCTCAATTCCAATTTGAAACATAATATGAAGGAATTTTGTACCTCTTCAGGCATTTTATTTCTGAGCTAGATTTTGATTGTTACCATTATGAATAATAGACGGAGCGAGATTACTATAGGAGCATTCAGTTGTATTTTGACCAATATACAAATAAATTCGCGGGAGAAAGGACTCGTAAATTGTTTGATGAATCGCATTTCTGTCGTACGAGCTATTATGATCTAACTGCGCCGATATTTAGATTGTTTAAGGCATACAAATTTACTGCGCTTTGATTTGTTCTGCTTGAACGCAAATTTCCTTCTTTTCTTTACGTATTTAGTTTTATTTATTGGAATAGTTGGAAACTTCGGTAATTTCTTTTGTCACTGAAAAATACTGTAGATCTTCAAATGTATTTCTGATAAAGTTTGATATGAACAAAGTATCATACTTATGCAAGTGAACCTCGAACGCTCAATGATTCTTGTAAATATATGTTTTGGAACGTTGATTTTTAGTATTTTCAATACAAAGATTTATAAAGTCTCTTCTTCAAGGGACAAGGCCGCTTGTATTTTGGTTTTTTTTCACACACTGATTTGACTACAAATTGTTCCGTTTACCTGATCAAGACTATGGGCTCACGGCGGGTGTGACCAGTCAACAGGGGATGCTTACTCCTCCTAGGCACCTGATCTTACCTCTGGTGTGTCCAGGGGTCCGTGTTTGCCCAACTCTTGTTTTTGTATTCTATTTGGGACTTTGCGATATTGATCACTGTTCGTTATCTTTGCCTTTACATTATTGTATTAAATGTTGTACTTAAAAGACACCATGCCTTTTACATTCCTTTATCATGCTCACTAGCTAAATTTTTGGATTATGTTGGCTACATGTAACATTTGCATGAGCTTGCCCAGTCACTTCCGTTAATGGTGGAGAGGAAAAAAATCAATCTCATAATTCCTATACCAATATAGAAAATAAGAGTTGAGCAAACACAGACCTCTGGACACACCAGTGGTGATACCAGTATCTAGCCAGAGTAGCATCCTTCATGGAGTTGTAACATCCGCTGTGACTCCTATATCTTGAACGGGGTAATCTGTAGTCCATAGTGGCCTAACAATTGCCACGGAGGCCATTATAATTGACACAATGACATTTGTATATGTAAATTAGATCATTCGAACGACCATACAATTTTCGAAATAATGACTTTCAACGAGGATTTTGAAACCCTTATAGCCTCATGGTATTTGTTAGTATCCGCTGAATATAATATGTTGCTACCGTTGGTGCGAGCCTAAAAATTGTTTGGGAGATGATATCATACGACATGGTATAATAAGCCACTAATGCGCTCCATCTTATTAGCTGACCTATTTTTGTATTCTTATGAGGCAGAATTCATTCAAAAGCTCTACACGAAAAGAAGAAATAATCTAGCGGTGGCCTTTAATTAACATTTCGATATATTGACGATGTATTATCTATCAATAACAATGATTTCATTCATATGTCGATTCAATATATCCCAACGAACTAGAAATAAAGGACACCACAGAGTCGTCCATGTCTGCTTCGTACTTGGATATTTTATTGAACATTGACATAACGGCAAACTAACTACTCAACTTTATGACAAAACGGACGATTTCAGCTTCTCCATCGTCAACTTCCCATATTTGTGTAGCAATATTCCTTCATCACCTGCATATGGTGTGTATGTCTCTCAACTTATTCGATACGCAAGAGCTTGTTCTGCGTATAATCAGTTTTGAATCGAGGCAAGCTACTTACAGACAAGTTGTTGTTGCAGGGGTTTCAACAGTCACGTTTAAAGGCAGCATTTTCGTTAAATTCTATGGGTCGTTATAACAATTTAGTTAGCAATATGACCTATCATTGAGTCAAATGCTGTCTGATGTGTTTCATAACCATTGTTAAGCCGTTTTTCACACACTGATTTGACTACGGACTGTCCGTTTACCTGATCAAGACTATGGGCTCACGGCGGGTGTGAGACCGGTCAACAGGGGATGCTTACTCCTCCTAGGCACCTCGATCCCACCTCTGGTGTGTCCAGGGGTCCGTGATTGCCCAACTCTTGTTTTGTATTATATTTAGGACTTACGAGATTGATCACTGTTCGCTATCTTTGCCTTTACATGATATTATACGATATGGTATGATACGATATACTATACGATATGGTATATACCGATTTGGTATGATATGATATGGTATGATACGATATTTGTATGGCCACGATATTATAACGACTTATGGTATGATGCGATATTATAAATATGGTTATGATACGATATTATATAATATGGTATGATATGAATTATACGATATGGTATGATACGATATTATACAATATGGTATACGATATCATACGATATGGTATGATTACGATATGGTATGATACGATATTATACGATATGGTATGATATGATATGGTATGATACGGTGTTTATACGATATGGTATGATACGATTGTTTTACGATATGGTATGATATGATATGGTATAATGTGATGTTTATATGATATGGTACCGGTATTTGATACGATATTATATGATATGGTATTATACGATTATAGTTTGATTATGAAACAATATTATATGATATGGTCAGATAACAATATTATATGAATATGGTATGATACGGATATTATATGATATGGTGAGATTTAATTTTATAAGATATGGGTATGATACGATATTATATGATATGGTATGATACGATATTATACATATGTTATTACACTCTCAGGCATACGTCTGATCCTTCGAAGTTTTTGGCCCCATTTCTTTTGGCACTACATTGATCACTTTAAGTTTTACTTTCATGTTTCGATTTCCAACATTTCGGATTGAGCATCACTGAAGAGACATAATTTGTCGAAATGCGCATCTGGTGCATGAAAATTGGTACCGTATATGATTTATATTACGATATCGTTTGATATTGATACCATATTATACGATATGGTTATGATACAAAGTGGTATGATTACAATATGGTCTATGATCAGTCATGTATGATACCATATGGTATGATATGGGTATGATACGAATTATTACCATTTGGTCATGCCTATTATATGGTATGGATTATCTACGAAATGGTATGGATTACGCATATGGTATGATACGATATCTTAATGATACCAATTGGTATGATACAATACTTATTCGATATGGTATGATACAATATTATTACAATACGGTATAAATGATATTGATATGGCACGCATATCAATCGATATGGCTAAAAATGGCGAAGTAACAAAGTTATGAAACGTGAATCATAGTCCAAAAAACACCATACAAAAATCGAGGTGTAGGGCAACACGGAACCTTTTCGACGAAAGCGAAGGCAGGACCAGGTGCCATGGAGGAGTAAGCATCCTCCTTGTGACCCGGGTCACACGCCGCCGTGTGAGCCTGTTAGTTCGAAAACCAAAGTAAACGGAGGTTTACCCGTCGTCAATCTAGTATGAAATATGACAGTCTAACAAGGTTATGAAACAAATCAGTCAACATATGAACTTAGTGATACTTTGTAATCGCAAACAAGGTCATTATAGCGACCGTAGAATTGCGAAATGATGACTTTTAAACAAGATTCGTTATAACCCTGCAACATCAACTTTTGGTTAGTAGTTGGCCTCGCTTTAAAAAATCATCATACGCATGGCATGCCCTTGCGTATCGAATCAACTGAGAGACATACACCCATAAGCAGGTGATAGTGGTACATTACTACACAAAAAAGGGAAAGTTGACCTAATATATTGCAAAGTCAAAGTCATCACGTTTATCATATCAATGTAGTTGTCAGTCTGCCATTAGAGTCAATATTAAGTAAAAATGAAGCACATCTGTCAGATTCTGTGGTTGTCCTTTATTTCATGTTCGTCAGGATATATCAAATGGAACATAATTGTGAAATATGATTGTTAATTATAAGCATCGTCATATACCTATAAGTCAAGGTTGAAGGCCACGGCAAGTTTTTTGTTTTTATCCCGTAACAGTTTCTGAACAAATTCCTGCTTCATATGAATTATAAAAATAAGTCTGCCAATAAGCGGGCACCAATTAAGTACCCATCAGGAATACCAACAGATTGTTGGAAGACATGGTCTCCAAAGACTACATAAATATATCTAAAGAAACCCAAGCATGCTCTTTAATATCTTCTTCAGAGTACTTGTGTGGCACATCAGAGTGGTTCTGACAAAATATGTATCTTGTTTCCCAATGACCAGAACTTGTATTTTCGGGTGCCGTTTTTGTTCAAAAAGCAATTATCAATTATCTGAAAAAGCCTAGGTTTTTAATTTATCGTGAGGAATTTTTGTATATAAAATGGCGAAGTAACAAAGTATGAAACGTAATCATAGTCCAAAAAAAACACATACCAACAATCGAGTGTAGGGCACACGGACCTTCGACGAAAGCGAAGGCAGGATCAGGTGCCATGGAGGAGTATAAAGTTATAAAGTATGTATAAATGTTGAGAAATCATATGTTTGATGCACAGTCATTTTAGAAAATCTAGTTACTTGAAGTTTCTATAAGCTCTTTAGAGTTTTTGAGAATCCACACTGATTTGACACCACTTCTGGAATAATTGTAGTGGAACAGTATCTCTGAAGTGACTCTTGAACAGCTGTTAGTAGTTTTTTTAGTAGTACAGGATAGAGGCCTGTAGAGCACTTACTGGAACCAGCGATTATCTTTGTTTGTAAGGATTCTTATGCAATTTGGAATCCAGTAAAGGTATGGTTAATTCAAATTGATCCTGATTCTTCGGAATATTGAAAGTATTCAAAACGGAAAGTGATTTTGAAGAATTTCATCTTTAGTCAGATTGCTAGGGAGTATAAGTAGGATTTCCCAGATGTTTTGAAGTAAACCCTAGTGCATTTAAAAGACAAGTATAATAGTGACTTTTACAAACAAAGACAATGTTGTTACTTGCTTTATCAGCTTGGAATCAGTACAAAGTTTTCATTGTAGTCTATGTAACTCATTTATCACTTTCTGGCTTCTTAAAGACAGAAGGGAAATAGTACGCATTTTCCCGCTAAATGGTTAATACGGGATTTTAATAATTTCCGAATACTTTTGATCCAGTCAGACAAAGTGTCAAGATGCCTCTCCCTCAGATTTGTTGTCCAGCGGTCTGGCTATTCTTCCACAGAATTCATAATAGTCATGAAATTATGTCGCCATTTAAATGGAGCGCGGTTCCCGGAATTTTAGGACCTTTTGAAATGAGAGACTTAAGATCCTCATTTTGGACTATATCTATATCCCCAGTAATAACATGAAACCAGCGGGACCATAATTAAATGAGGAAGAGGACATGTACACTTTGGAGGATTTCGTTGTAATTCTTCAATATATATATATTGGTTATATTATGTTATATTTAGGTATGGTATAATGCATCATATGATACTGTGTGATATTATATGAATATGATATATATGGATAGGATATTATAACGATATGGTATGATATGATATGGTATTATATGGATATTATATGATATATATATGGTATATGATATTATAAGATATTATACGACTATTGGTATATTTTATATGATAATTAGTGGTATTATATGATATTATACGATATGATATGATATATATAATATTGCATAATTTCATATTATAAATAAATCAATGAATTCATACAAAAAGCGAAGTTAACATTGTGTCAAACGTTATCATCAATCCAAAAAACATAATACAAAATCGAGTGTAGGGCAACACGGACCTCCGACAAAAGCGAAGAGATCAGGTGCCATGGAGGAGTAAGCATCCTCTGCTGACCGGTCACACCCCCGTGAGCCCAGTATTAATATGATTATATAACATATTATATCATATTATATCCTATAATATAATAGAAATCATATTGATGCATTATAATATATAATATAGGATGTTATATTACATGTATGTACATTATGATAATTTTTTTAGTATTGTGTAATATTGATAAAGTGTAATGGATGAAAATCCTGTGGCTAAATTAAAGCATAAATATAATAGTGACATATAAATGTGTTGCCCCGTCGAGGTGATCTTTGTAATCTTTGATTACCTGTGTTTTTATACAAAAAATAGGGTCGGTGAGATTTGATAGGTAGGGTCGGGTAACCCGAACCAAACGTTTTCAGGCCTTTCAAACAAAGTCAGTCTCTTCCTCTAACGCGGGATAAATGACGCAGTCGACGTGAACAGTTTAATTGTGACGTCGTATTGTCGACGTAAACAGTTGCACTGTTACGTCGAATTAGCTGCAATGTTTGTTTTCTTTCAAAATAAGCAGTTATCAACAACATCAAAACAAACGAATGTATTAGAAAGCTTCTCTGGAATTTCAAAACATTTGTGGTACTATTCAAAAAGCGTACATGTATTTATTATATTTACGGATTTGTCTATGATGTGTACCGCAGTGAAGACGACATGCATTGCGGGTCGAAACTTGGAATCAAATCTTTTCAGCTGATAGAGAGCAAGTCACGTGACTCCTTAATCATTAGAAGCTCGCTCCGCTTGCTATAATGAAACGTAATGTCAGTCACGCAAGTTTGTACTGATATAGATTGTTTACTACATTTTATGAATAATTTTTGATGCTAATTGTCGTTAGATGTCGGACGTAAAAGGTTACTGGGACAGAATAAAGGACATGGTTAACAGTACCCCGACCATGGTGTTTTCCGTCATTGGTGATTCAAACAGCTTTGTCCCCAGACCCTGGGCTAAAACAGTATTCCAGACCGCATTGATTGAGGCGGCTAAGAATGGAGGGGGTAAGTAAAGTAACCACGTGATCAATGATGACCATTAATAGTTTATCTTGCATGGAACACCGTTCCAACATGTCCCGCGTTTAAAGTACTAAACTCGAAACAAATGTTTAAAAAGAGGGGGGGATGGGGAGAAATCCCCCTTTTATTTTCCTAAAAACTGTAATCCTCTCGTAAATATAGCTTTAATTTGAATGCATTTGTTCACTCTGTTTTGTCAATTATCAATTAGTTGCCAGCTTCCAGTTCTGAAACGGTATGTAGAGATCAATTAAACAATCCTATTGCTATATCTTTCTTTATTCTGTTTTACAACTTTTTGAGCTTTTTTCACGCCTCGAGACATGAAAGTTGGATAGTTGAAATATTTTACTTCCCTGTCGAGGACATTTAAAGCATATCGAGACGTCACAATAGCCGATTAATGGCTGCAAAATGAGGCCTAGGCGCTTATGACGTTTGAGCAGGGCGGTGTCTTGATCGCGCCACATCTGCTGTGACACGAGACCTTGGATTTGCGGTCCCATCTGAAGGACTGTCTCATTTAGTCGCCTTTTATGACAAGCAAGGTGTACTGAGGACTTATTGTAATCCAGTCATTTCTTAATATATTTTCCCAAAAAACATGTAAAATGAAATTAACAAAAAGCGATCACATCCATCAAGTGTATTCTCTATATTCGTTATTTTAATTTACCCGCAATTCTGTGTACAAAATTTATATTTTACCTGTACAAATATTCCTAAATAATTGGTTTGTATATTACACTTTCTAAAACTTTGAGGCAAGAGTTTGCGTCATTGAGATCTCAAAATGATGTAGATCAATTATAACTAAATCTTATGATAAGCGTGGTGACATTGATTTTGCAATCGTCAACTTTCCCTTTCTATGTAGTAATGTACCACCATCAGATGCTTAGGTTTGTATATGTCCCAGTTGATTCGATACACAAGAATATTCTGTGCGTATGAGGACATTTTAAAGCGAGACCAAAACTAACTAACCAAATAAGTTGATATTGCAGGGTGATAACGAATCCCGTTTAAAGGCATCATTTCGCATATTCTACGGTCGCCTATAATGACCTTTTTGCTATTTACAAATTATCACTAAGTGATATGTTGACTGAATCCTTTCATACCTTCATTAGACTGCCATTTTCCTACTAAATTTGACGACGGTAATCTTTTTTTACTTTATTTTCGATTTAGGGCCAACGGCGGGTGTGGACCGTCAAAAGAGATGCTTACTCTCCATGGCACCTGAATCTACCTTCGCTTTGTCGGACGTCCGTGTTGCCCTACAATTTGATTTTATATATGTATTTCGGATTATTATTACGTTTTGACGCAATGTTAACTTTACCTATTTATATCAATATTTAATGAAAAAAATATATTGCAATGCACGCGCCTTCTTTCACTCACTGTGCATACACACGCATATTGGTGTGGTTAAGAATTTTTGTCAACATAGTGCAAAAGTCATTCGCATTATATATATATATATACAATATGAATTTCAATATGTTTAATTGTACTCACAGTTACAAATCAAAAACTCCCGGTGCGTTTTAGCTAAAAATATTTTTCCAATTTAAACGTTTGCAGTGCTTTCTAATAATCAGCAAATATTCGGATTTCTGTTTTCTGTTGTTGAGTTACAAGTGCGATACAGCACTCACAATTCTTTGCTATGTAAACAAGGCTTGTGTCTTGATTTTGTTTAGCGTATGTTAAATAGGCTAGTAAATGTTTTATTCAAAGCAGGTCTTTCTTAGTGTTTGTCACATCAACTTTTGTATGAAACATGTAATTTTCCGTGAAGTAATTTCTTTCTATTTAAACTAGACCTGGTAAGGAGCCATGTTTACATAACAAAGAATTGTGAGTGCTGTATATCATAACTCAACAACTGTAATTATTTTTTCCCTGACCCTTTAAAATACCTTGCGCGAGCAACGTAAACATTGAATGCTAACTAAGTATGGAAAAATAAAATTTAAATTTGAAATTTTTTAGCTCAGAACGTGTCCATTTCTCTTCAACGACTGGTCGAATTTCGTTACTGGTAAATAGGTGAAAATGCAATAGTATGATTTCTAAAGTAATTGTTTTGGAACATCCATCCTGGTGAATCAACAAGTTATAGTACATTGTTACGTCCGGGCTACATCCATTTATTCTAAAAGGAATGCATTGTACACTAATGTGAAGAAACCAAAAAAAAAAAAAAAAATAAAATAAATTTACCAAAAAAAATATATATAGATAAATTGTGGCGCGTGCCTAATGCGTTAGGCCCTCAGACCTTTCGACCGAGAGGTGTGAATTCGTATTCCTGGGCCGTTGGTAACACCTAACACGAATTTTCACCTCACTTCCACCCAAGTGTAAAAGGCGGTACCTGGTTATACACAAGTGAAAGATATTATCAGAATGTTAGCACTGTAACTGCAGCTTGAACTGAGAATGTTCTGGATTGTTATGGTCTGCTGGGGGTAATAGTGTTCTGGGTACCTACATGTAGGTTGATAAAGCGCTATATAAAAACCAATCATTAATATTATTCCTATATTTCTTTATATATATATTACAGAGTCATGGATATTATACCGAGGTTATGACAGTGGGGTGTCGGATATAATACGCGAGGCTTATAGAAATTATGGGGACATGGAATTTGGAATGGAGAACGAAGAGAAATTTGTGTACGACGAGGAACGGCACGTGAAACTCGTCAGTATTGGAGGCAATCAAAGGGAACACGAAACGGACACAGAGGTAAAAACCACATAAGCGATATAATTTGTAACGGACATTCATATTTTCATAAATGTTACGGTCTTCATAACGATAAAAAACGTAATAATAATATATACTCTGCAATTGCGTCAAATGCTGTCTGACGTATACAAAAAGGCGAAGTTAACTACATCATATTCGTATGGTCTATCCTATATTATATATATATCGATAGGATGTTATATTACATGTATGTACATTATGATATTTTTTAGTATTGTGTAATATGAAATAAGTGTATGGCATGAAAATCCTGTGGGCTAAATTAAAGCATAAATATAATAGTGACATATAAATGTCGTTGCCGTCGAGCGTGAAATCTTTGTTAATCTTTGATTTACCTATGTTTTATACAAAAAATAGGGTCGGTGAGATTTGATAGTAGGGTCGGGTAATCCCGAACAAACGTTTTTCAGAGCGTCTTTCAGAACAAAGTCAGTCTCTTCCCTCTAAACGCGGGAGTAAATGACGTCAAGTCGACGTGAACCGTTTATTGTGACGTCGTATTGTCGACGTAAACAGTTCACTTGTTACGTCGAATTAGCTGCAATTTTGTTTTCTTTCAAAAATAAGCAGTTATCAACAACATAAACAAACGAATGTATTAGAAAGCTTTCTGGATTCGAACATTTGTGGTAACTATTCAAAAAAGCGTACATGTATTTTATTATATTTACGGATTTTGTCTATCGATGTGTACCGCAGTGAAGACGAAACAATGCATTGCGGGTCGAAACTTGGAATCAAATCTTTTCAGCTGATAGAGAGCAAGTCAACGTGGACTCCTTAATCATTAGAAGCGTCGCTGCCGCTTGCTATAATGAAAACGTAATGTTCAGTCAGCAAGTTTGGTACTGATATAGATTGTTTACTACATTTTAATGAATAATTTTTGATGGCTAACATTGTCGTTAGATGTCGGACGTAAAGGTTACTGGACAGAATAAGGAATGGTTAAACAGTACCGCACGCCGACCATGGTGTTTTCCGTCATTGGTGAAAAATTTCCAAAAACAAGCCCCTTTTTTGTCCCCAGACCTGGGCTAAACAGTATTTCCAGCCGCAAATTGATTGAGGCGGCTAAGTAATGGAGGGGGTAAAGTAAAAGTACCAAAAGTGATCAATGATGACATTAAATAGTTTATCTTGCATGGAGCACGTTTTCGCAACCAATGTTCCCGCGTTTAAAAGTACTAAACTCGAAACAAATGGTTTAAAAAGAGGGTGGGGAATGGGGGAAATCCCCTTTTTAAATTTTCCTAAAACTGTAATCCTCCTCGTAAATATAGCTTTTTAATTTGAATGCATTTGTTCACTGGTCTGGTTTTGTAATTATCAATTAAGTTTGCAAGCTTCCAGTTCCTGAAACGGTAATGTAGAGATCAAATTAAACAATCCTATTGCTATATCTTTCTTTATTCTGTTTTACACCTTTTTTGACTTTTTTTCACGCCTCGAGACATGAAAAGTTGGATAGTTGAAGATATTTTACTTTCCCTGTCGAGGACATTTTAAAGCATATGGAGACGTCACAATAGCGCGATTAATGCTGCAAAATGAGGCCTAGGCGCTTATGAAACGTTTGAGCAGGGGCGGTGTCTTGAATCGCGCCACATCTGCTGTGAACACGAGACGCGTTGATTTGCGGTCCCATCTGAAGGACTTGTCTTCATTTAGTGCGCCTTTTATATGACAAGCAAGGTGTAACGTGAAGGACTTTATTTGTAATCCAGGTATTCCTTAATATATTTTCCCAAAAAAACATGTAAAATGAAATTAACAAAAAGCGATCAACATCCATCAAGTGTATTCTCTTATTCGTTATTTTAATTTACCCGCAATTCTGTGTACAAAAGTTTATATTTTACCTGTACACAATATTCCTAAATAATTGGTTTGTATATTATTACACTTTCTAAAACTTGTTGGAAGGCCAAGAGTTTGGCGTATTGAGATTCTCAAAATGATGTAAGATCAATTATAACTAAAATCTTAATGATAAGCGTGTGACATTGATTTTGCATCGTCAACTTTCCCTTTCTATGTAGTAATGTACCGACCATCAGATGCTTAGGTTTGGTATATGTCCCAGTTTGATTCGATACACAAGAATATTCTGTGCGTAATGAGGACATTTTAAAGCGCAGACCAAAACTACTAAACAGATAAAGTTTGAATACCATTGGCAAGGGTGAATAAACGAATCCGTTTAAAGGGCATCATGTCGCTATTCTACGGTCGCTATAATGACCTTTTTTTGCTATTACAAAATTATCACTAAGTGATATGTTGCTGAATCCTTCATACCTTCAATTAGACTGCCAATTTTCCCTACTAATTTTTTGACGAAACGGTAATCTTTTTTACTTTATTTTCGATTTTTAGGGCCAAACGGCGGGTGTGACCGGTCAAAAGAGGATGCTTACTCTCCATGGCACCCTGAATCTACTTCGCTTTGTCGGAACGTCCGTGTTGCCTACAATTTGATTTTATATTTTTATGTATTTCGGATTATTATTACGTTTTGACGCAAATGTTAACTTTACTATTTAATACAAATATTTAACTGAAAAAAATATATTGCAATGCTAACGCGCCTTTCTTTCACTCACTGTTGCATACACACGCATATTGGTGGTGGTTAAGAATTTTTGTCAACATAGTGCAAAAGTCATTCGCATTATATATATATATATACAATATGAATTTGCAATATGTTAATTTACTCACAGTTACAAATCAAAAACTCCCGGTGGCGTTTTTAAGCTAAAATATTTTTCCAATTTAAACGTTTGCAGTGCTTTCTAATAAATCAGCAAATTATTCGGATTTCTGTTTTCTGTTGGTTGAGTTTACAAGTGCGATAACAGCACTCGACAATTCCTTTGCTATGTAAACAAGGCTTGTGTTCTTTGATTTGGTTTAGCGGTATGTTTAAATAGGCTAGAAATGTTTTATTCAAAAGCAGGTATTTCTTAGTGTTTGTCACTTCAACTTTTGTAATGGAAACATGTAATTTTCCGTGAAGTAATTTCTTTCTATTTAAACTAGACCTGGTAAGGAGCCGATGTTTACATAACAAAGATTGTGAGTGGCTGTATATCATAACTCAAACAACTGTTAAATTATTTTTTTCGCCTGACCCTTTAAAAATTACTCTTGCGCGAGCAACGTAAACATTTGAATGCTAACTAAGTATGGAAAAATAAAATTTAAATTTGAAATTTTTTAGCTCAGAACGTGTCGCATTTCTCTTCAACGCTGGTCGAATTTCGTTACTGGTAAATAGGTGAAAATGGCAATAGTAATGATTTCTAAAGTAATTGTTTTGGAACATCCATCCTGGTGAAATCAACAAAGTTATAGTACATTGTTACGTCCGGGGCTACATCCATTTATTCTAAAAGGAATGCATTGTAACACTAATGTGAAGAAACCACAAAAAAAAAAATAAAATAAATAAATGTTCCAAAAAAAATAATATTATACGAATAAAAGTGTGCGGTCGGTGGCCCCTAATGGTTTAAGGCCCTCAAGCCTTTCGAACCGAGAGGTGTGAATTCGTATCCTGGCCGTTGGTAGACACCTAACACGAATTTACCTCACTCCAACCCAAGTGTAAAAGGGGTACCTGGTTATACACAGTGAAAAGATATTAATCCAGAATGTTTAGCGAACTGTAACCTGCAAGCTTGAACTGAGAATGTTCTGGATTGTTATGGGTCTGCTGGGGGTAATGAGTGTTTCTGTACCTACATGTAGGTTGATAAAGCGCTATATAAAAACCGAATCAATTAAATTATTCCTATATTTCTTTATATATATATTACAGAGTCATGGATATTATACCGAGGTTTATGGACAGTGGGGGTGTAGGATATAATACGCCGAGGCTTATAGAAAATTATGGGGACATGGAATTTGGAATGGAGAACGAAAGAGAAATTTTGTGTACGACGAGGAACGGCACGTGAACTCGTCAGTATTGGGAGCCAATCAAAGGGAACAACGAAAAACCGGACACAGAGGTACAACCACATAGCGCTATAATTTGTAACGGACATTCATATTTTCAATAAATGTTACGGTCCTTTTCATAACGATAAAAAAACGTATAATAAATAATATACTCTGCAATTGCCGTCAAATGCTGTCTGACGTATACAAAAAGGCGAAGTTAACATTGTGTCAAACGTAATCATAATCCAAAACATATAGACAAAATCGAAGTGTAGGGCAAACAGGACCTGCCGACAACAAGCGAAGGTAGGATCAATTGGCCATGGAAGGAGTAAGCATCCTCTGCTGACCGATCACAGCCCGCCGTGGACCCTTAGTCGAAAATAAAGTAAACGGGATTACCCGTAGTCACATGAACAGTTTAACAAGGGTATGAAACAAATCAAGTCAACATATGACTTAGTGATATTTTGTAATCGTAAACAAGGTCATTATAAGCGACGTACGAATTTGCGAAATGATGACTTTAAACGAGTTCGTTATAACCCTGCGAGCACCAACTTTTTTGTTTAGTCGTTGGCCTCGCTTTAAAGTCCGCAAATACGCATAGCATGCTCTTGCATATCGAATCAACTGGGAGATATACACACCATAAGCAGGTGATAGTGATATTACTACATAGAAAGGGAAGTTTGACGAATTGCAAGTTAAAGTCATCACGCTTATCACAAAT
>CAJDSM010021121.1:16069-33335 GCA_903981925.1 Ostrea lurida
CTTCGCGCATTGATGAACTTTACCGTCTAAAATTCGGTACCGGTGATACCTGCATCACCCGAAAAATATAAGATTCATTTCTTATATCACACACATTACAGCATTTGCCATTGCTGCAGTATATACACTAGATATTAACATTTCAAAGATTGTCATTTAGAGATCACACGTATGAAACATCTCGTATATTTTATGGAGCACCATTTTCATATCACACGCTTTAGATAAGATGTTTTAATGTAGTCATTTACATATGAGACGCATTTAACATAGTCATCAATATATTACGCATCATACAAATTATTTAAGTGAAAATTGTTTACACATCATATGCATTAGGCATAGAGATTTTAGTGAGAATAATTTATATATGTCACACATTAGACATATGAAATTTAGTGAGTGTCATTTACATATCACATCCACTAGGCATACTTTTTAGTGATATCATTGACATATTACACGCATTTCAGTTAGTATCACATTAATTTTTTAGACACTCTGAATTATACACACGTCAGTTTAAATGTGTGTAGCTTATTATTTTGATTTGCGATTTCGTTCATTTGGGATGGCAAAGGTTTATCATAGCTATACTCTTGTGCAGGAAACCTGTCCCCATCACAATCATTGTATTGTGAAGGTGATATCGAAACCATTGCACACATATCCGGGGCAGTGGAAGAGAAACTTCCGGTGATCATAGTAAAAGGCTCTGGGAAAGCTGCAGACTTGATTTTGGACTACTTGGAAGAGTACGAACATTATTCTGTAGTTATTACCAAGAAGACAACATTTTCTCTCTTAATATGCAGTAGTAATGAGAAAATGTAAAAATCTTTATAGTGAATTAGCTAGTTAAATTTGTGGATGTAATTGGAATGTATAGAAAATATATTTTCTTTCTTGAATAGTCCAGATTTATTGAGGAAGAAGGCCAGTTTGCTGTTTGGAATACGTTTTGACGATGATAACTACAATGATCTGACGAAGTACCTCGAAACAATCAAAAGGAAAGAAGATTTGGTTTGTTTTTCATTGCTAATATATTTTCCACTTTATTAAAGAGATGAAAATTAGTCTCAAAAAGAACTTTATCAAGAGGAATTCATAGTATTAAGTACTACTTGTTAACTGTTATGTACTTGCCATTAGAGATAGCGGATAACGCCAACAAGAAATACACAATTTGAGTTGGCCACACATCAGAGGTGAAAACATCTGTTATCGACCGGTCACATCCTTTAACATTTACATGCTTTACACAAATTTGATACCCGTGAGGATCCAGAGAGGAATATGCCGAACATTGACTTTGATTTTTGTCAGCTCTTCACCAGCAATGATGACGCCTCCGTTTGAGATAAAAATTACCGAGAGGGACGTTAAACAAAGTGCAACCACCCAACAACTTGGCGAATATCGAACTTTTTTGTAGACCTTTGTAAATAATCCATCTTTTGTCATTATGCCATACACGTCACAAACATGGCAAGTGGCATGTTTCTATTGATTATTATCAGAAGATGAAAAACTCAACAGGAGCCGCTCAATGCATAAGCAAAAACAGATAAAAGTGGCAGACTTGATTTATTGGCTTGAATGGGCCACGGCCATAATGAGGGAGCGAGGCATCAATAGATAGCTTATATGGCATCCCGAAAATGCAGAGGTGAACCTGGAACAGAAGTTCACCACTACTCCATAACAAAAAATGCTTGTCAAGTTGCTCAAATAAAGTTCAATGAGCCTACTGTAAGCCAAAACCGCCACGAGACCGCGCAGACAGCGCGTCTGCGCCACCAGTGAGCTAGTAAAACAATGCAGGTAGCCAGATGCAAAACATAATACAATGAGGGTCACAATGGAGATGAAATGCATGCAAAATCAACAAACTTAAGGTAAGTCATATGCTGCCGTATAGGACTAAAGTGTAAACAATGCAGCAGGTTTTGGCTGACAATACCCCCGATAACTAGTATAGCGCAGCCATGGCCCCAACTTCCCTGTTGGCATAGTTGTGCAGTTGGGGATTGTACTGTAAAAAGGGAACAGCTTGATCGAATGCAGATCATGACAGCGAGGATTGCGCACTATTCTGAACTGAGCTTAGACCATTACCCTACTAGCCGCTAATCGAATGTATGCATGTACTTAACAAAAGAAATGCTGTGCTGGGTTAGATGAATACTAAAAAGGCGTCTGTCCAAACCGATGCCTGTGACCATGCTTGCTTGCTTGACTTGGCAGCGATTGCTGCTTTGCAGTGATTTTTGAAAGACAAGAAACTTGTCCCATCTATCGGGGTAAATTTGAGTCGAGTTATTAATAAGCAGGCGACCAACGGTAAGTGACTCACCATTGTGCAATCTTATTTTGATATGTTTGCTACTACATAACATTGTGTCCTCAGCTCCTTATCATTAGCTGGGGGACATAATTGAAAGCATTACGAAATAATAATACAATACTATATTATTGTCTCAACTTGACATACACAGATAATGCATTTGTAATGGGGGGGGTGATAATTGTAAAAGACCTAAAGTTAAACTTGGGATCCGGTTAGAATAGTCCTCAGATCCCCTTCGCATTTCGTAAAGGCGACTGAATGGGCGTCATTCGGACAGAGACCGTAAAGCCGAGGCCCCGTGTACGCGTTGCACACAGGTGGGCACGATAAAGATCCCTCCTTGCTCAAAGCCCTGGGTGTCGAGCATGGCCTAAATTGCAGCCTTCGCCGCATTGGTGGACTCTCCATATGAGTGAAATATTCTCGGTGGACGTTAAACAATCAAATAATCAATCAATCAATCATAAGGCATGGCTGACCTTGTAGGCCTAGGCCTAATGGAAATCAAAAATCGTAAAAATCAAAAGAATATCAACAATTGAGCTAAAATGGAATGCTGATAACTATAACTCGATGGGAGAGAAATGAATGCTACAATTATTAACAGAGCTCGCTTTAGTATTAACATAGAAAAATAAGATTTCAAAGATGCTAGAGTTTGAACGTCCTTACTCTGAAAATTTTAGCTTGAATTGATGACGATAACGCAAATCCTGAAAGTGCCGATAGTGTGGGGGCAAACTAATGCCCGAAAATGCAGGGGATGTCAGCTGTGCATAAAAAAGCAGACCCAATACAGTACGGCCGAACAAGCGATACAATATTTTTTTTCACTGTATAAATGGATTGAACCTTTAGTGGTTAAAATCTCTTAATCAACATAATGATTTTGACACGGATTGCACTGTTTTACATATTAAGATACTATATGTTGGATGTGACGTGTGAACATGAGTGCCTTCACACTTTATCTCGTCTTATTGATTTGTATTCTTTTTGTGATTTATGAGATCGAACACTGTTCGTATCTCACTTTATCAGTTTCAAGTCCCACAGTCTGATTGACTTGGGAAACTCATTCATATCTAAACACGCCAAATTTTGGATATCAAATTTAATAATATTAATGTCTAATTATCCAATTATTTTTTTTAAGATTGTGTTTTCGATGTGGAATATGATGATCCATTTATGCTGTCAAACATTGCTGTGAAGCTTGTTGTGAGTTGCTGGCAATGGAGAAATTCTGACTGAAATCAAAAGTACATTTACATTAAACCTAATATATTAGAATACATAGAGCATATATATATTCTTCACCATACTAAATAGGGAATTAGAGAATCAATCAAGTTACTCTGAAATAGATATAAAGAACATGCTTGGAATCTTATAAATAATAATATTATGTAGTTTTTGGAGACCAGGTCTTCCAACAATCTGTTGGTATTCCGTTGTAATCCTATGGTATAATTGTGCCCCTTATTAGCAGACTTATTTTTATATTCATATGAAGCAGAATTTGTACAGAATGTGTTACGGGATAGAAAAAAATTGCCGTGTCTTCAACCTTACATATACGTATAAGATGTGTGCTACAATTAACAATCATAATTTCACAATTATGTACATTTATATTATCCCGACGAACTCGATATAAAGAAGGACACAACAGAATCTGCCAAGTCTGCTTCACATTTGGATATTTACTTAACATTTGGCTCTAATGCAGACTGACAACTACATTATATGATACACTTGATGACTTTGACTTTGCATTGTCAACTTTCCTTTTTTTGGTGTAGAATGTACCACTAATCACCTTGCTTATTGGGTGTATGTCTCTCAGTGATTCTATTCGCATGAGCGTGCTATGCGTATGCGGATTTTTTAAAACGAGGCCAATACTAACAAAAAGATTGAAGTTGCAGGGTTATAACGATTCGTTTAATCATCATTTCGCTAATTCTATGGTCGCTATCATGATATTGTTTGCGATTACAAAGTATCACTAAGTCATATGTTGACTATTTGTTCATACCCTTGCTGTCTACTAATTTGACTACGGGTAATTCTGTTTACTTTATTTTCTACTACGGGCTCACGGCGGTGACCGGTCAGCAGAGGATGCTACTCCTCATGGCACCTGATTCTGCCTTCGCTTTGTCGGAGGTCCGTGTTGCCTACACTCGATTTGTATACGTTCGTTTATTATGATTCACGTTACACGATGTTACCTTTGCCTATTTATATCATACATCCTAAATTTGTGAATTCGAAGCATTTCAAATTCTTGCTTTTGGATTTATTTTCGAACAGTGGTGAGAGAAGAACAAATGTTGAAAAAGGAATACCCTATCTATTTTCTTCACGTCTTATTAAGTTACTAATTAGCATAAATTACAGAAAACCAATACGTATATAATTAAAATTCCATGAACGAATTTTAGATCGTGAAACCAGCCAAAACGAGGAGCGACCCAAAACTGCATTTCCAAATTCCAAAATGAATGGTCTTGCAATGTCTGGCTCCTCTGTGGCATGGAAACTCCTAAAGAGGAATTCGGTAAAACCTGAAGGGGAGACAATGAAGCAGCTATTGGAGGACTACAAGAAAGAGTCTAGAGCCTATGTACTAAACCCGAAATATGCATCTCCTACGTCACTACCGCTCTACTTTTACTTTGGATACCAGCTTCTTCAGGAATCTGCATTACTGAAGCAAAGTGGCCATGTAAGTAAATGAAAGTAATTTCCTTCTCATTCACCTTTTTTCCTTCTGGATGTCTTCAAACCTCGTTTGATTGAAGTGTAAATTACCAATTAATTCAGGTACGTTATGATTTTAATAATACAAAACACTTTGATATATATCGTTGCAGATTCTGCTTTTTGAAGCACTAAAAGCGAACCGCTGTGATTATGTGAGGGTTTTATTAGATCAAGGAGTGACATTTAAACTTGCCAACTTACCAGAGTTATATGAACAGGTGAAATAAATCCACATACTTTCTATGAGAAAAATGAAAAATCCCACTTCCGTAGAAGGTGTTTTAAATGAACATGGATACTAACAGGATTGAAATCAAATATATTTCCTGGATGTGAATGGATATCTTTGAATATTATTTTAGTACATGTATCAAATCTCGGTAAAACAACTTCCATTGGAAATTTAGATTAAAATATTTGTCTTCAGTATGTTTCGATAAACTATTTCATATACATATTTTTAGACTGTGTCTTGTAAGGACTGTAAATTTGAAGATGATTGTCTACACATGCAGTGGATATTGAAGGTGAACCAAAACTTAATATTTCTAAACATTCGTGACAATATAAGCACTTTCTCAGCAAACTAAAGCGTAGGAAATGACATTTTGGTATCATTTTTGTAACATTTCAGATTAAATGTATATCTATAAATCCGACTCTCTCAAAATACCTGTCAATATGGGGTAATAAATAAAAGAAACACTATTATTGGGAATTGTTGATTGGCTGTGCCTCGCATGTGTCTATTGAACAAAAATAGAGGGCTGTTATCAGCCCTTGTTTGTTTGTTTAAATAATCATGTTGAGAAATATATTTGCAGCAAATTCAAGAGGTCCACGCTACAAAATTGTGTCATGAACACAGAACAATTATGAATGAACTAAAAAGGGCAGAGAAGGAGAATAAACAGACGAACATAAATGCATACAAAGAAAAAGAAAAAGACCTACATACGTCAGTTGCAGACGCAGCCAAAAGTATATCCCGCAAAATTTTGAGATATAAAGGTATCGATGTCTAAATAAAACTTTCTGCACAATCAGTTGGTTATATCAGGGAAGCACACTGAACCTTAACAAAATCTAAAATAATGCCCCTTCGTTCTTCCCAACATACACTCAAACATACTTGACGCGTCAACTGCTTGATTGAGTAGTACATATAAAATGGCGAAGTAACAAAGTATGAAACGTGATCATAGTCCAAAAAACACATACAAAATCGAGTGTAGGGCAACACGGACCTTCGACGAAAGCGAAGGCAGGATCAGGTGCCATGGAGGAGTAAGCATCCTCTGCTGACCGGTCACACCCGCCGTGAGCCTGTAGTCGAAACAAAGCAAACGGGGTTACCCGTCGTCAAATCTAGTATGAAAATGACAGTCTAACAAATGGTATGGAACAAATCAGTCAACATATGACTTAGTGATACTTTGTAATCGCAAACAAGGTCATTATAGCGACCGTAGAATTTGCGAAATGATGACTTTAAACGAGATTCGTTATAACCCTGCAACATCAACTTTAAAAATTATCCTTGAATTTAATTTTCGAAATGCTAACATGGACATTCAGCCGGCATACGCAATTGAGGATTACCAAGGGACGGGTTGTGGACTTTAAAGTAAATACAGGTGGTGTGACGCAAAGAACAAATTTGTATGCCTTCACGGGGTATAAGTCTTTTGACATTAAAATCATTGCCAGTGATACTGTAAAGCAGTTAGGTGGCACACATTGCACCATAGTCTGACACAATTAACCTTTGCTTCATTTATTTTCATTGATTAAGGCACGGAAGTCAAATCAGATCAATGTGGCAATGGAAATAAAAAAGAAGACGGGGACATTTCGGATCTCTTGCTCTGGGCAATATTTGCCAACAGAAAAGAACTAGCTGAAATTTGCTGGCTTCGAGGCAAAGACCATCTACGTAAGTTTATATGTACAAAATTAATATTTTCTCAATGATTTGTATATTTGTAAGAGATATCAATGTATTAGTATATTTGTTGCTTCAGTGACAGGTTTAGTATGTTCAGCTGTGTTACTGAAGCTAGCTAACAAAGCAAACAATGTGAAAGAACAGATCCTATCAAACGAATTGGAGGAACATTCAAAGTAAGTATTACAAAAGTTTAAGTTGGTTTTAGGTACGCCTTTTTCCATGTTCAAAATTTCGAATTTGGGGAAAGTACACGATATCTGAATATGATATGTATTGTATCACATTTTTTACAAATGTGGGAAATTTACGCTCTTATAGCGAGACTCCTATAATTAATATAACTTTTCCAAACGCCTAAATAACCACTTTTATAGTATTCAGACCCCTGGATTCAGACCTATGAGCTAAATAATGTTTTGTGTATATATCTGTTTACATAGATCAAAGTATGCTAATTGTTCAACCAAATTTACATTTAAAAATATTATGAAAAACATAATTATTATGTATTTTTCACAATTGTTTTAAAAGAAAAAGTTTGTTAAAACCGATACAAATCAGATATGTAAAAGTATGTTTGATTAAATGGTACCTCCTCTTCACTCCGTCTTCTTCTCATCAATCCGAGTTCTCTATCTCGTCCCAATTTCTCTTCATCCGTCTCTCTCTTCCTGTCGTAGTATCTGAGAAAAACGTGTATCATTTTAAAAGACAATTCCCATTTATAAGTTCGTATCGGGTCTATGCATCTGAAGTATTTGGGAACAGGAAAAGGGTGTTTCCATGATATTATTTTACCAAGTAAAATACATTAATGATCTTGAATGTCATCAACATTCATCAAACTCAAGGGTTTATCTCCTAAATAATCTCTCTTTATCTAAATTGCTTTTGATAGATTATTTGAACGACGTTGTATTGCAATCATGGACCGTATGTATGAAAAACACAAAGCACGCCATCGACCTTATGGACGACGAGGCTGTAGTTTGGGGAATAACATCCAGTCCTTTGACTTTTGCATATGAAAATTTATGTATGACGTAGTGGCGCATACGTGCTCTCAGAAGAATATGAATAAACAGTGGTACAACAACGTTAGCCCCGGATTTAATGCCATTTTTAAAAGTAAAATATTTTGTAATGATTACCATTTCTTTTAAATTCACAAAATATTGTCATCAACTTAAATTGAATTATCACAATTATTATTGTATTTTAGTCCGCTTTTAGAAGACCAAAGAAATTCTTCACAGCACCACTGACAAAATACGTTTACAACTATGTGGGTATCGTATGCTTAGCGGTAGATCTATATATTTCATTAACTGCACATGCATTTCAAGAATAATACCCATGACGAATATAAGAATTGATTATATTAAATTTTGACATGAACGTTTTGTTTTTTTTTTGGATTGACTTCATTCTTTTCACTTTTCGCAGATGATGTTCTTTTCTATGTTGGTGATGTACAGTTGCCTTTGTGCTGACAAGTATTAGTACGGAGTACTACGTCCAGGACATCGCCAGAGTCTTTGAATACTACGTGTATTTCTGGGTGCGGGAGATTTCATTGAGGAAACTCATAAGCTGCTTTGTAAGCTTTATTTAACAATCAAAATACACATACCAATACTTTAAAAGTTCGCATTACCGTATAACGGGTTTTTTTTTGCGTATCAAATATTTTGCGAATCTGCCCAAACCACTGCTATTTTTATTTGCGGGTTCCTTTGTTTGCGATTTCTTATGGTATTATCTGAGAAATAAGATAGGAATACAGTTGGTGTAAATTTTATGCAATTCAATAGTTTGCGGATTCCATAATACTCACAAATAAAGCGAAAATTAGATTATCGCAAAAAAAAAACCGTTATACGGTACATTGCTTTGCCAGTTTGACCTGCGATTGGGTCGAATTCTGTCTGACTTGTTTCACAGCAATTATTAAGCCGTTTCCCGTTTACTTTATTTCGATTAAGGGCTCGCAGCGGGTGTGACCTGTCAGCAGAGGATGCTTACTCCTCCATGACACCTGATCCTACCTTCGCTTTTGTCGGAGGTCCGTGTTACCCTGCACTCGATTTTGTATATGTTTTTTGGATTATGATTACGTTTGACACGATGTTAATTTCGCCTTTTTGTATTACATGTACTACAGATTCCTCCGTTTACTTGATGAAGACAACGGGCTCAGGGCGGATGTGACCGGCCAACAGGGGATGCTTAATTTTCCTAGGCACCTGCTCCTACCGTTTGCCCAACTCTTGTTTTTATACTCTAATTGGGACTTACGAGATTGATCACTGTTTGATTATCATTGCATAGAACATTACGAGCAAGCACATTCTCTGAAATAACTTGGTCCATGAAATAACTTGGTTTATGAATTTATGATCTGTCACGGTGGATAAATTGTTCACTTTTTAACCAGTGCATCACAGGTTCGAACATCATTCAAATGTATGACGTATAATATGTCTGATCGTTTGCCAAAAGATGCTCATTTAATGGTGAGAATCGCAGGACATTCGAATAGGATTTTAAACACATATGTCCCATGTTGTTAAACGCTTAAGGAATGTCATTGCTTCGAGTGTCGAGCATACGTGTTGTGCTAATATGAATTGGCGAAGTTAACATTGCATTAAACGTAATCATAATAAAAAAAAACATGAATACAAAGTCGGTGTATGGCTTAAATATCCTCTGTTGACCGGTCACACCAGCCCTGAGACCTTAGTCGAAATAAAGTAAACGGGATTACCCGTAGTCAAATCTAGTACAAAAATGACACAGGGTATGGAACAGTGTATGAAACAAATCGGTCAACATTTGATGTAGTGATAAATAGTAATCGCAAACAAGCTTATTATAGCGACCGTAGAATTGACGAAAAGATCACTTTAAACGAGATAGCAACATCAACTTTAATGAGTTGTTTCAATTCAAGTGAAACATTCTACAATAGATGCAAATACGAAATACAGTCCATTAAGTGTGATTTTACAGATACACTTATTGTATACGGGCATTGAAACATAGGGCTCACGGCGGGTGTGACCGGTCAGCAGAGGATGCTTACTCCTCCATGGCACCTGATCCTACCTTCGCTTTTGTCGGAGGTCCGTGTTGCCCTGCACTCGAATTTGTATATGTCTTTTTGGATTATGATTACGTTTGACACAATGTTAACTTCGCCTTTTTGTATAATAATACACAAACTTCTCAAACATTTACCCAATCCGCAAATGATAGCGTGTATTAGATTTGTTCGTTATGATACGATATTTTGCGCATTTGTCGACTTCACATTCATAGCAATATGTAACCAGAAATCCTATTATTTTTTAAGATTTCACTCGATAGACATATTCCCAAAAATTAAAATAGGGTTTGATTGTATATTTTTTACGTCCTCCTTGAGAGTATTTCCCTTATATGGAGACGACACCATTTCCAGAGAAGGACTGCTAATTTACGCCTGTGTTTGGCACTTCTGGTCTTTGAGCAGAGATGAATCTTTATCGTGCCATACCTGTTGTGACATGACATCGGTTTTTACAGCCTCATCCGAAGGACCACTAAATTTAGTCACCCCTTACGACAAACAAGGAGTAACAAGGTCTCATTCTAGCCCGGGTCTTCACGGAATGAAAGATTCGATAGAAAACAACAACTGTAATAATCTTGGCTATGAATTCAAAAATCCAGGTACATAGCTGCGTATTCAAATATTCATACGGTTTGGAGGGAAAAATAACAATTACGAGACCAATATCTTAATTCAATAAATAATACAATGTTAAAGAGTGGGGCAAACATGGACCTCTAGATACACTAGAGCTAGGATCCTCTATTGACCCGTCACATCCACCGTGAAGCCTATATCTTGATTTTGTGGGGTGATCCATATGCAACATAATACGTAACGAAATGCCTATCAATTGTCATGCGACACACCAGGCAGAATTTGGCTGACAGTGTTTGTAGATTTGACAATATAACGTACGATATGCTGACTTTAAATGAACCAGTTGGAGTCTCCTTAACATTAATAAGTAATAGAATCCAAAAATGATTTGTTTTCTTTAAATTAAATTGAATCCAAATGCTTGACTATTTTCTAGGGATGCCTGGAAGCAAAGGGCCGTTCACATCGAGGATACTACTCCCGGATGAAGCGATACCTCTACGACTTCTGGAATGTGGTGGATCTTTTGTCCTACGCCTTACTGATTACAGCGTTGTTTGTACGTCACATGCATCCCTCCGAAACGTTTACCGTCGCCAGGAGAATGTTTTCCTTATCGCTGCTTGTCATGTATCTAAGATTTCTGGAAGTTTTTCTCATCCACAGACGACTGGGACCCACTCTGATTATGATAAAGGAAATGGTACGTTGTTATTGTTTTTAAAATGAAATCATACATAAGTTTCCCTGATGAATTATGAAAGAGAGGTGAAGGTAATGACCTGCGATCAATCGCATCATTCTTACAATAAGTAAAACCAGACTCCTAGATATACCACAAATGAAATCAGATGTCTATGGAAATTAGGCATTTCCTGTTGATTGAACACACCCTCCGATAGTCCTATATGTGAAAAAAGTGAACCCAGTAATCTGCAGTCAAATTTAGTACGTAAAAAATTGCTATTCATACGCCGGTTTCAAGATACAATCTCTTCTGCGTATAAGGTACATTTAATGGACTTTTGAATGCCGAAGTTGGACAAAGTAGACCTACCGTTATTGTATGCTATAAACCGTAACACATGAATCACATGTTGTTCTTGTATACTGCAAAACAGAACAGTGTTCTACACCATAGTTTAGAGTTAATAAATGGATGCATGCTTTATTCTAGAGAAGAGTATGCTCTCACATGAGCAGATGCAATTCTTACTCGCTAATAACAATTTCTTGATGTTAATATGTTGTAGCTGAAGGATTTGTTTGGTTTCCTGTTTGTGGCGGTCTTTATTGTGATAGGAGTTGGGATTTACTACCATGCAAATCTCTGGCCGGATCATCAAGGCATGTGGGATGGCGATTGGACACAATGGAGAATATGGCAAATTATCTATTACCCCTACTTTCAACTCTATGGAGAGTTATTCAATGACTTTCTTGGAAAGGCACACATCAATATTAAACCTTTCTGGTTTTCGAATTTAACAAATTAGTAAAGTCTTTCCTTTGATCGACTTACTTTTCTTTTTTTATTTTAACAAATAATCGTACGGTTACTTCAAATGTTGGAAAATCAGAAGTCCACAAAAATGTATTATAATCGACTAAAAGAAGTATCTTGCGAATTGTGTTTTATCACAAATTTTTCTGACTATTCTAGGCAAAGACTTATCAGACTGTTCTAACATCACATCGGTATGGCAGTCGGACCCTTCCATTGAACGCTGTCCTCAAGAAGACTGGACTGTGTTGGGCGTTTCAGCCATATACATGCTGTTTTCTAATCTTCTGTTGGTCAACCTTGTCATTGCTATGTTTAGGTATATCGTTTTGTTATATTAACATTTGTTTTTGTATTAAGCCACATCATTCAGTCTTATTCTGGTGAGCCAGTTTTTCGAAATATCACCACACCGCTCAAGTTGCGCATCCATGTTACGAATAAAACCGATCCATATTATGTTATCAAGTGGGATATGCGACTTATTGAGATAATGAAAATTACCTATTCTGAAGGGGGTATTCAAAATCACAAAGATAATAACTAATAGACAGGAGCTTTTAGAGTTTAATCGTTTGTGTTTTTCAATCTTACATACGTAAGCCATTAAAGAATGTCAATTTAAGTTCGATCGCTTTACCAACGTGGAGACCGAATTTGAATTGTTCATTCACTAATCACAAAACAGGAGGAGTTTAAGTCGTGAAAGGCATTCATGTTACACTAAAAGCTGTAACCATAATGAACTCTAACTGCACAATGGGTATGTGTAACTTTTCAGTACTGTAAGCAGACCTGGTGGTGCCGATACACTAGTGTAAAGTTCTGAAACGGATCGCGTATTATTTACAAGCAAGCAAACATCTTTAATATTCCATATTTATTTTCGTCCTAAACATATTATTCAATTATTTGACAGCTACACATTTGAAAGAGTTCAAGAAAACTCAGAAAAGTTATGGAGGTTTGAGAGGTACACCGTCATCAATGATTACGATTGGAGGATTCCATCTCCCATCAACCTTGCTTTCCTTCCGTATCGTTTCTGTTGTTGCCCGGGAAGGGAAGGATGCTGCTTACATAAATGTAGAGGTAAGTTCCTGAAGCTCAGCTCAAGAAGTTCAGAGGCAAGTTTTGGAAGTGTAGATATATTAATGGACTTGTTATCCCAACTTTTATTATACAAATATAGCCCTTTCATTCTATCGATCCTAAAAAAAATATCGACTTCACAGAAAAGCATATCGACTTCGTGCTCAGTTGACATGCTTTTCTATGAAGTCGATATTTCCTTAAGATCGACCGAATGAAAGAGCTACACTTGTTATAGTATTTTCTTAGTGACAAACAACAGTTATTTCTGTATAACTCCCTTAGTCCTCCAAAGGGAAGTAAAATCATATGAATACCAAGAATTAAACCACATGAAACATATTCCAAAACAACATTTATGGAAAGCAAGTGGAACATTACCATGAATTAAATAATTTTGATTGATATTTTCTTCCTACTTTCTAAAATCGGAAACTGTAAATTTTCCCTCTCTAATTTTAGTAACACAAATCAATATCGAACAATATAGTTTAACACGTGATATGAATCAAACCAATCACATTTATCAATTTAGATAGTAAAAATAAATAATATTATTCGTTATAGTCATATTTTCTTACAAGCCTGCCTATGTACTGCAATGTAATATATGATAAATGTAGGACCCTTGGATTTTTTTGGCAATGTGAAAGAATAATCTTCCAAATAGTTTCAGTTTAACACTACATATTGTTCTAATATATAAATAATCCCATATTCTATTGATTTATCCCCCCCCCCCCCAAATCAATGACACTTGTAATTTTGTGACATACTACACAAGTGTAGAAAATGTAATGAAATAGGTATATCCACCATTACATCAGGGTAATACATCATTAATATTAAAGTAGAACAAGGTCATGTGTCATTAATATTCATTCAGAGCTAAGGTACCAAAGCATCATGACATTGTCTTACACTATTGATATCAAAACAACGTGGCCAAATCATACCGTTGCTACCAAAATACAACAAGGTTCTTTGCAATTCATATGAAAGCATCAATGCTTGAACACAAGATATTCACATGTGGCATATATGTGAATTTAAATACGATTAAGTTATGACTATATGGTGTTAGAATGGGCCCAACTAATCAACTTTATCCATGTGAAAGGTGAATGTAACCAACAGTGATCAATGTCATTAATCATATTGAGAATGAAAACAAAAGATATGTTTAATTAGACCAAATCCCAAGCGATATTTAGTGAACATAAAATATTTACTTTCCTCATTCATAATCAAAACAACACTGGCTATTGGTAAATGCTCCAAGACCTGCGCATATAAACAATTATACAAATCAATATTTTGTAAAACAAAATTTATCAACATCATCAGTATTTTATCGTTACCACTGAATTTTATTTCTTGGAAAATTTACATGATTATATACAATTTTATTACGCATTCAATGCTTCATAATAATGAATTCATAATTATGGTTAAAATGTACCACATGCTTTGAAAGTAAACAGGATGGGTGGGTGGGTGTATTGCGTGTGAAAGGCGTTAGGTTTTGAGTTCGAATGACTAAAAGCCATAGGACATGCGAGTCGTTCTTAACAAAAGTGTTTGAACAAATATTACTACTCACACATAGCCTCTTAACCCTTATCATATGCTGATTAATTTAGTTTTTCTCTATACTGCTGATTAAAGTTTAGAAATTCTTTGTCCAGTCATTTTTCCTCTCTCAATTTTCTTATCGATCATCACTAAAAGATAAACCAAACATGAGTCCAATGAGAAATGTCAAATTACAGCTTTTTTTTAAAACTTGCAAATCCCCAAACATGAAAATAGATCGGTCAAGTATAACATGTACGAAAACAACAATTGTTGTGTTTAGAGGTGAGAGTCATTTTTTTTCATAACAACTAAAGTTGTGATTAGCGTGATAAGGGTTAAACTATAAATAAACATTCACTTGTTCGATATATCTTGTTAGATTTCTCAACCTGCAATAAATATATCACTACTAAGTACTTACCTCAATACAAGGTGAAAATATTTCGAAGGTCGTCTTTTGAAATACAGAAGGACTAAGAAAACTTGTGTGAACGCTGGGTCCCATTATGATATTACTGTGAAGTTTAAACACTTTCATTTCGGCGGGTGTGACCGGTCAACAGGGGATGCTTACTCCTCCTAGACACCTGATCTCACCTCTGGTGCGTCCAGGGGTCCTTGATTGCCCAGCTCTTGTTTTTGTATTATATTTAGGACTTACGAGATTGATCACTGTTCGTTATCTTTGCCTTTACATTTAAACACTTTCAAAAATAGAAGTTAAAGATGACGAACAGTGATCAACCTCATAATTATTATAAAGTATACCAAAAAAGAGTACAGCAAACACGGACCCCCATATCATGTACCTAGGAGGAGTAAGCACCCCCCATCATTAATTGTAAATCTCGGCGGGATAACGTTGGTCTCAATGCATCCTTTATTCCTGAATAAAAATAATTTTTGTTCATTGTAATTTCTTCATTTCCATCGGTCGAAACAACACCATGTGATTTCTCATAAATATTGTTTTAGACCTGATGTTTCCCAAAATAGAAGTATTATAGACCCGATGTTTCCTAAAAAGCACTCTTTTCGTTATCCTTTCAGCTTTCTATTGTGACGTCACAATTATAGTGCTATCCTTTCAGCTTTCCTTTGTGGCGTCACATTTATAGTGCAAAAATTAATTTTTTAGCGTTGCATTTTTATACTAAATATTGTGATAGTTATTGGAGCAAACCATATTAAGAATAATAAAATAATTATAGCATATTGAAATCGGTCAACTCATGGTTTTATATCACCACTCCTGAGTACAATAGATACCTCGGACTTTGTCCTCCGTCAGTATTGTACTCAGGGTCGGTGCCATAAAACCATGAATTGATTGATTGATTGATTATTTGTTGTTTTTCGTCCCGTCGAGAATATTTCACTCATATTGTGACGTCACCATTGCCGGTGAAAGGCTGCAAATTTAGGCCTATGCTTAGCACTCATGGCTTTTAGCAGTGAGGGTTCTTTAGCGTGCCACACCTGCTGCGACACGGGACATCCGTTTTTAAGGTCATCTCCGAGGACCCGTGACATTCACACCTGTTGCCGAGCGTTTGGCAGAGGAACTGTCACTACCTGTGTTAACGACTTAGGTCTGTCGCGGCCGGGATTCGAACACCCAACCTTCCGCTTGCGAGGCGAACGCTCTACCGACTGAGCCACCGCCGCGGTTACCATGAATTGATGTCATCAACATGCATCAACATGCTATAATTGTATATACCTATATATGTTAAATAAGGCTGTCTTCACATTTGTGACATAAAAACCAATCGATTGATTGATGAACGTTTCCATAGATATATATCTTTGATATATTTTTTAAATATTTTTTTTTATTTTACTTTAACATTAGACTGCAATCCTCATGCAACCGTTGACTAATGTGAATATGTTATTATTTTAATAGAAAGTTGCTGCCCAAAGCAAATGAAGAAAGAACAAGAAGAAAATAAAAAAGCCCAAAAGTTTCGCAGAAACTTTCAGAGGATAACGGCATTCAGAATACGCAATCAACTGTAGATAGAGAGAGGATTGTCCTACTGTCGTTATCACGCTATACACAATGACAACATATTCTGTACCAGGAATTTTATGGACATGCTACATAATTTAAATTCATCTAGCTCGGAGTCCCTCAATTAAAACCACACAAATGTCAAGTAGATTAAAAAGAATACGACGATATCTGTCATTAGGAACTCTGATCATATGAGAGTATTTGTAAATTGAACAATTTATTTATTGCTGTAGACTGCGACTTAAAATATTCCGTCCTGAAAATATTGCATAATATTGAGAGAGAGAGAGAGAGAGAGA
>CAJDSM010021126.1:1336-21286 GCA_903981925.1 Ostrea lurida
AAAAGGGGACGATTTCGGTTTCTCCATCGTCAACTTCTCATATTTTACAGCAACATTCCATCATCACCTGTATATATGTTCAAGTCCATCTACGGATTTGATACACAATAACATATTCTGCGTGCAAGTTTTAAATCAAAGCAAACTGATGTTGCAGGGGTTTAAAGTCAGCATTTCGCAAATTGTGTGGTCCTTATGACGATCTAGTCAATACAATGTACCATTGGGTCAAATCATGTATGTTACGCCTTTCTTAATACACCAATGTTGACTAAGGATTACTCAGTTTACCTGATCAAAGGCTCATGGCAGGTGTGAACAGTCGACATGGGATACTTACTCCTTCTAGGCACCTAATCCCACCTATGGTATATCCAGGAGTGCGTGTTTGCCAAACTCTTAATTTGCATTCCGTAAAGGACTTATGAGATTGATCATTGCTCGTTATCTTTATCTTTTCATATATTTCAACAGGAAAGAAGATGAAAATGTTAAAAAGAAATAGGCATACCGACGCAGAAAGACGAAAGACAAAAGGTGATGAGAAAAACTCATTTTAGGTCAGCTAGAGAGTTAAATATGATTAAAAGATTTAGCTAAAGCTAAACACTGTTTACTTAAATACTTTATATCTCAGGCAAAATATTTATGTTCATGAATATCTTGATATTTCAGATATTTTGATTTCTATTTACAAGTTGGTGTATTGATCTTTTGCATTTCATTTCCGGTATAACTAATGTTTAATTTTATTTCATCTTTGATGTTTTTTTGGACGTTGACAAAATGGAAGGTGACAGTAAGCATACATTTATTCTATCAAGTTCGAATTCATTTCAAATACTGAGCAGAGTACAGTCCTCCTGATGCAGTGCCGAGCCACAACTGATTGTTTTTATCGACAGCGGTCGAAATAATGTTCCTAATACCCACATCTATTTTATGCATAAACTCCAGACTTGGGTCAATTATCATGAGCTCTGTGTTTGATGCCAGGATAACATTGCCAAGATTGTCCACTGAAGCACTCGCTGAATACACTCCATCGATACATACTCCATTCACTTTCTCTGAGGAAATTATTTCTCCCTTTAAGGGAATCATCGCAGTATCATTGGAACGAAAAGCAATTATTTGACCATTCAATGAAATGACATGATTTATGTTATGATATCCTTCTGATTTGTAGACTCCTTCAATTTCTCCACTCATACTAAGTTTTACAATAAAGTAACCCCTATTCACATCATGAACACCAACTATGTCAGAGTGCCCAACAACAAAGATGTTTTCATTTTGGCAGATAATTCCAAGCAGTCTGGTAACATATGACGAAAGGTTGGCTAGTACCCGGCTGTTTCCATCTCGAGATATCATTGTTATAACAGGTTTTGAACCTCCAGCATATCCTTGTGTTTCTAAGAGGTCTCCTGAGGGAGTGCAGCAGCTAAACACTGGACTATGATCTAGGTCAATAGTTCGGAGGACTTCGCCTGAACTGTTTAGCAGCTGAACGCATTCTCTCAAATGATTTACCCATATCAAATTGTCATCTGATACACTGATTCCATGTATGCTTGACAAATTACTTGCTTCGGGATAAAACCTAGCATCAATTTGCTTTAAAAACAAGGTGGAGAAATCTTTTGTTGGAGGCCTTCTTTTTGTTGTAAAGACCGGATCATCATTTGTTGCCACTTTGCGTGCAGTTGTCGTTGATTTCCGTTTCATCATCTTTGGTTTGGAAATTCTACAGTGCTTAGCTACGGTGGTTTGTTGAATATTTGAAAGAATTTGTGTCTCTGTAGTTTGTTTAGAGTTCTTTAAGACTCGATCTCTACTTTGCTTTCGTGTCTTATGTTTTGGGTTGGACGTGTTAGATATCATTTCTTTTCCTGGCGCTTTGGAAGCTAACGTTGGTTTTGGGGTCCCTTGTAATATTTCCTTCTTTCCAAATTTTGGGGTCCCTTGTAATATTCCCTGTCTTTCCAGGGTTTAGGGGTTCCATGCAGGGTTCTTTGTCCTCTTACTTTATTCTCTTTAGTGAGTTTCATTTTAGATAATTGTTGTCCTTTGACTTGAGTCCTCTTCTGTGTTGGAGTTTTCTTCTGTATTACTGGTGGATTTGAATCTGAAGTCTTTCTCTTGCTGTTCATGGATAATCGAGCCAAACGCTTTGTTCCCACCGTCTGAATTTTCTCTGAAACATTTCTTCGAATTGGCTGCTTGAGAAGAGCTTCCTTATTTTGAATACGAAGTTGTGGGCGTTTTTCTTTCGATGTATCCATTTTGGTAGGCTGCTTGTTTTCTCCCTTTGCTGGTATCTTGAGTTGCGTTCTCGTTCTTTGGACATCATTTTTTAAGCATCTCAATTTGGCATTTTCATTTACCAGGCTCTTGTCTAAAAATATACATTAAACATGCACACATTATCATGAAGATATCGATAATCTAAATCGTCTCAGTTATACCACACACCGGGTTATATTTACAGTGTTTGTATGGAATTTATTGTACAGAGGAGCATAGCAGTCGAGTCGGGCCCTGTGTACAAGAAATTCCATTCAAACGAAAGTATTGTAAATGTTTTGTGTCGTAAATATTCATAATTGCACGCGTCATGACGTGACATAGTAAGTCTGGGATTTGTCAAAAGTTGGCAGTATGAACAAAAATTGCGACATTCAACTTGGAGATAGGTGACATTGACTTTTTAGAGTTTTAAAATGAATCGGATGGCATTACGTTATGATCTCAGACATGTATGGTACTAGAACATGAAAATACCATGAGTAACGAATTGGGCTTATGGGACTGAGCACAGTAAGTACTATTACAGGGGCAGATTCAGGGATTTAGCTCTTTACTACTTTTGGTAATTTTTAATGACGTGAAATTGATAAGAAAAAACAAATCTGAAAAATCTCCCAATAAAAGAAACAAGTGGCCCATGGGCCACATCGCTCACCTGAGCACTGCTTCACTAAGAAGAGCAGTAGTAGCAACTTTAATCCCGTATTGTGGCCCCACCCAACCCTCAGAGGGGGATGGCATTATCTAAACAAACTTTAGTCTACTCCATATCAGGAAGCTTTCTGGTAAATATCCACTCGTCTGGTTCAATGAAGAAGATTTTAAAAAAGTTTCCTTTTATATTGCATGTTAAATATTGATCCCTTATTGTGCCCCCACATTACCCCTGGGGGTCATGATTTGAACAAACTTTGAATCTCCACTATATCAGGAGCTTTTTCTGGCTCAGTGGTTCTTGAGAAGATTTTTAAAGATTTTCCCTATATAATCATAATGTAAAACTTTGATCCCTATTGGGGCTCCATCGTACCCCGGGGTCATGATTTGAACAAACTTGAATATCCACTATATCAGGAAGCTTTCATATAAATTTCAGCTTTTCTGGCCCAGTGGTTCTTGAGAAGAAGATTTTTAAAGATTTCTCCTATATAATCACATGTAAACTTTGATCCCCTATTGGGCTCCATCGTACCCCCCGGAGGTCATGATTTGAACAAACTTGAATCTCCACTATATCAGGAAGCTTTCATACAACTTTCAGCTTTTCTGGCCCAGTGGTTCTTGAGAAGATTTTAAAGATTTTCCCTATATAATCATATGTAAACTTTGATCCCTATTGGGGCCTCATCGTACCCCCGGGGGTCATGATTTGAACAACTTGAATCTCCACTATATCAGGAAGCTTTCATACAAATTTCAGCTTTTCTGGCTCAGTGGTTCTTGAGAAGAAGATTTTTAAAGATTTTCCCTATATATAATCATATGTAACCTTTGATCCCCTATTGGGGCCTCATCGTACCCCAGGTCATGATTTGAACAAACTTGAATCTCCACTATATCAGTGAAGCTTTCATACAAATTCCAGCTTTTCTGGCCCAGTGGTTATTGAGAAGAGATTTTAAAGATTTTCCCTATAAATCATATGTAAATTTTGATCCCCTATTGGGGCTCCATCGTAGCTCCGGGGGTCAATGATTTGAACAAACTTGAATCTCCACTATATCAGGAGAGATTTCATATAAATTTCAGCTTTTCTGGCCCAGTGGTTCTTGAGAAGATTTTTAAAGATATTCCCTATATAATCACATGTAAAACTTTGATCCCTATTGGGGCTCCATCGTACCCGGAGGTCATGATTTGAACAAACTTGAATCTCCACTATATCAGGAAGCTTTCATACAACTTTCAGCTTTTCTGGCCCAGTGGTTCTTGAGAAGATTTTTAAAAGATTTTCCCATATAATTCATATGTAAAACTTTGATCCCCTATTGGGGCCTCATCGTTCCCCGGGGGTCATGATTTGACCAAACTTGAATCTCCACTATATCAGGAAGCTTTCATACAAATTTCAGCTTTCTGGCTCAGTGGTTCTTGAGAAGAAGATTTTAAAAGATTTCCTATATAATCATATCTTAGAACTTTGATCCCCTATTGGGGCCCCATCGTAGCTCCGGGGGTCATGATTTGAACAAACTTGAATCTCCACTATATCAGGAAGATTTCATTTAAATTTCAGCTTTTCTGGCCCAGTGGTTATTAGAAGAAGATTTTTAAAGAGTTTCCCTATATAATCATATGTAAAACTTTGATCCCCTATTGGGGCTCGCATCGTACCCCGGGGTCATGATTTGAACAACTTGAATATCCACTATATCAGGGCTTTCATAAAATTTCAGCTTTTCTGGCCCAGTGGTTCTTGGAAGAAGATTTTTAAAAGATTTTCCCTATATATCACAGTAAAACTTTGATCCCCTATTGGGGCTCATCGTACCCCCGGAGGTCATGATTGAACAAACTTGAATCTCCACTATATCAGAAGCTTTCATACAACTTTCAGCTTTTCTGGCCCAGTGGTTCTTGAGAAGATTTTTAAAGATTTTCCCTATATAATCATATGTAAAACTTTGATTCCCCTATTGGGGCCCATCGTACCCCCGGGGGTCATGATTGAACAAACTTGAAATCCACATATATCAGGAAGCTTTCATACATAAATTCAGCTTTTCTGGCCACAGTGGTTCTTTGGAAAAGATTTTTTAAAGATTTTCCCTAATATCACATGTAAACTTTGATCCCCAATTGGGGCTCCATCGTACCCTCGGGAGGTCATGATTTGAACAAACTTGAATCTCCACTATATCAGGAAGCTTTCATACAAATTCACTTTTCTGGCCCAGTGTTCTTGAGAAGAAGATTTTTAAAGATTTCCCTATATAATCATATGTAAAACTTTGATCCCCTATTGGGGCTCCATCGTACCCCCGGGGGTCATGATTTGAACAAACTTGAATCTCCACTATATCAGGAAGCTTTCATATAAATTTCAGCTTTTCTGGCCCAGTGGTTCTTGAGAAGATTTTTAAAGATTTCCCCTATATAATCACATGTAAAACTTTGATCCCTATTGGGCCCATCGTACCCGCGAGTCATGATTTGAACAAACTGAATCTCCACTAATATCAGGAAGCTTTCAATACATCTTTCAGCTTTTCTGGCCCAGTGATTCTTGAGAAGATTTTTAAGATTTTCCCTATAATCATATGTAAAACTTGATCCCCTATTGGGCCTCATCGTACCCCGCGGGTCATGATTTGACAAACTTGAATCTCCACTATATCAGGAGCTTTCATACAAATTTCAGCTTTTCTGGCTCAGTGGTTCTTGAGAAGAAGATTTTTAAAGATTTTCCCTATATATATCATATGTAGAAACTTTGATCCCCTATTGGGGCCCCATCGTAGCTCGGGGTCATGATTGAACAAACTTGAATCTCCACTATATCAGGAAGATTTCATTAAATTTCAGCTTTTCTGGCCAGTGGTTTTTGAGAAGATTTTTAAAAGATTTTCCCTATATAATCATATGTAAAATTTGATCCCCTATTGGGGCTCCATCGTACCCCGGGGGTCATGATTTGAACAAACTTGAATATCCACTATATCAGGAAGCTTTCATATATAATTTCAGCTTTTTCTGGCCCAGTGGTTCTTGAGAAGAAGTTTTTAAAGATTTCCCTATATAATCACATGTAAAACTTTGATCCCCATTGGGGCTCCATCGTACCCCCGGAGGTCATGATTTGAACAAACTTGAATCTCCACTATATCAGGAAGCTTTCATACAAATTTCAGCTTTTCTGGCCCAGTGGTTCTTGAGAAGAGTTTTTTAAATTTTCCCTATATATCATATGTAAACTTTGATCCCCTATTGGGGCTCCATCGTACCCCCGGGTCATGATTTGAACAAACTTGAATTCTCCACTATATCAGGAAGCTTTCATATAAATTTCAGCTTTTCTGGCCCAGTGGTTCTTGAGAAGATTTTTAAAGATTTTCCCTATATAATCACATGTAAATCTTGATCCCTATTGGGGCTCATCGTACCCCCGGAGGTCATGATTGAAAAAAACTTGAATCTCCACTATATCAGGAAGCTTTCAATACAACTTTCAGCTTTTCTGGCCCAGTGATTCTTGAGAAGAATTTTTAAAGATTTTCCTATATAATCATATGTAAAAATTTGATCCCTATTGGGGCCTCATCGTACCCCCGGGGTCATGATTTGACACAAACTTGAATCTCCACTATATCAGGAAGCTTTCATACAATTTCAGCTTTCTGGCTCAGTGGTTCTTGAGAAGAGATTTTAAAGATTTTCCCTATATAATCATGTAGAACTTTGATCCCCTATTGGGGCCCCATCGTAGCTCCGGGGGTCATGATTTGAACAAACTGAATCTCCACTATATAGAAGATTTCATTTAAATTCAGCTTTTCTGGCCAGTGGTTCTTGAGAAGATTTTTAAAAGGTTTCCCTATATAATCATATGTAGAACTTTGATCCCTATTGGGGCCCCATCGTAGCTCCGGGGTCATGATTTGAACAAACTTGAATCTCCACTATATCAGGAAGATTTCATTTAAATTTCAGCTTTTCTGGCCCAGTGATTCTTGAGAAGATTTTTAAAGATTTCCTATATAATCATATGTAAAACTTTGATCCCTATTGGGCCTCATCGTACCCCGGGGTCATGATTTGAACAAACTTGAATCTCTCCACTATATCAAGAAGCTTTCATACAAATTTCAGCTTTTTGGCTCAGTGGTTCTTGGAGGATTTTTAAGATTTTCCCTATATAATCAATATGTAAAACTTTGATCCCCTATTGGGGCTCCATCGTACCCCAGGGTCATGATTTGAACAAACTTGAATATCCACTATATCAGGAGCTTTCATATAAATTTCAGTTTTTCTGGCTTCGGTTCAGGTGAGCTAACAATTGGTTGCTTCTTTTATTTTATGAACAAAAAACCATGTTTTAACTTAACTGAAAATTTGCGTGTAAATTGAAAACATCAGTTATTCTTAATTTGCTTATATGTACAGCAAAGATAACAAACAGTGGTCAATCTCGTTAAGTCCCAAATACAGAAACAGAGTGTGGGCTAAACACGGACCCCTGAAAGCACCAGAGCGGGATCAGGTGGCCTAGGGAGGAGTAAGCATCCCATGTTGACAGATCACACCCGCCTGAGGCCATAGTCTTGATCAGTAAACGGAGTAATCCGTAGTCAAATCATTGTTTAAAAAAAAACGGCTTAACAATTGCTATGAAACACTCAGATAACTTTCACCCAATGACAGGTCATACTGGCAGACTAAATCGTTGTAACGGTCATAGAATTTGCGAAATGCTGCGTTTAAACATGACTGCTGAAACCTTCTGCAACAACACCTTGTTGTAAGCAGCCTGCCTCGATTAAAAAACTGATCATACGCAGAACAAGCTCTTGCATATCGAATAAGTTGAGAAGATATACACACCATATGCAGGTGATGATGGAGTATTGCTACTAAAGTAGGGAAGGAAGTTGACGATGGAAAAGCTGAAATGTCCGCGTTTGTCGTAAAATTGAGTTGTATAGTCTATGCTCATTAAAATCCAAGTCGAAAGCAGACTTGGAAGACTCTGTGGTTACTTTATTTCTACAGATGCGACCACTTCTCCGCCAATCAGTCATGAGAACTGCTCCAAGTTAACTTAGAGCAGACGTAAAGCGGTCATAAAGCAGTCATAGAACTGTTCTAAGTTAACTTAGAGCAGACGTAAGGCGGTCATGAACAGTCATAAGTCATAAAGCTGTTCTAAGTTAACGTCGAGCGGTCATATAACAGCTCTATAGCTGTTCTTTCTAGAACAACCCCGGCACGAATTAGAACAGCTCTGTGTATATTTAATTAACCGCTTTGGAAGCTGTCAGTTCATTTTAAAATTCCACACTGAATGGTCAGTTCAGTCAAAATGCGCCGGTGAAATTAAATAGACTGCTTCTAACATAAGACAGTGAATTGTTAATAATGTAAGAAAACGGAACATACATATTACCTGTCTTTCACTTCTTGTTCACAAAATTGTACGCTGCTTGCTTGGTCTTTATACCATTTTGGTGTCAACAAATACACCTTCTTTGGCGTTGGAAGTTTTTATTCAAACAAAACTCCGGAACGTTGATGGAAAAAGGTGATCATTAATTCCGAAATGTGATCAAAGGGCATAGAACAAGTTTTGAGCTAAAATGTTCGGATTTTTAGATTTTCATTTTTAATGTAACAATGCTCATTTAAGGTATTTCTAATGATAAGCAAAAATTTGACCGTCATTTGTGAGTTATACAAGTGAGGTACAGCACTTTCAATCTTCGCTATATGTAAACAAGCCCGTGCCATGTTTAGTTACATTCTATTTATTGAATATGCTAGTATACATTCTGTTTCAAGCAGATTTTTTCAAATTACAAGTCCATTCTGAACACAATTAACAGTTTCTAGTGTTTCTCCGCATCAGCATTTCATTGTAAACATGGTATTTTCTGTTGAAGCAAACCTGTACGTGAACATAAGAATTATCTCTTGTAACCCAACAACTGACATTCAAATTTTGCTGGCCATTAGAAATAACTTGGTTAAGCATTTTAAACATTAAAAATGCAATATAAAATTTAACTCAGAACGTGTTCATGTCCCTTTGAAATAATAGTTTGGGTGCGAATGGCAGCAATTATCGTTCCAATATCGTGTATACGCATTGTTTTAATAGCAAAACTTAAAAGAAATTTACCGATCGGAAGTTCAAATCTGTTAAAAACTCGCATTTCAGATTTCTGTTTGCGGGGGGGGGGGGGGGGGGGGGGTGGGGGGGGGGTTATTTATGTTTTTAATGACCAAAAACGCAGAACTAGAAGGAAAATCCAGCGATCGAATGATAATTGATAATCTGTTCTGATGTGTTTCATAGCTTTTGCCATTGTTAGGTGTGTTTGGCTTTTTCAGCACATTGATTTGACTACTGATTGTTCCGTTACCTGCTCAAGAAGCTACTGGCTCACCCGGCGGGTGTAAACCGGCTCAAGCAGGGAATGGCTTACTCCTCCTAGTGTGCAGCCTGATCCCACATCTGGTGTGTCCATGGGTCCTTGTTTGCGCCAACTCTTGTTTTTGTATTCTATTTATGAGCTTGCGAGATTGTATCTTCAGCTGTTCGTTATCTTTGCCTTTACATCTTAATATCAATAAATGTTGGACTTGTCAATTGAAGACAAGCTGCGTGATTCTAGTATTCGAAGGCAGACGGGGAACTGTTCTAGGCCAGTCATATATTTGTCATATAATGATTCTGATCTAGAACAGCTCTTTTCTAGAGCAGTCAGGATTCTGACCCAGAACAGTCAGGATTCTATTTGAGAGCAGTCAGCAGAGCTGTTCTAAGTTAACTCAGAGCAGTCAGTAGAGCTGTAGTAAGTTAATTTAGAACAGTCGTAGAACAGTTCTCGAGCAGTCAGCAGAGCTGTTCTAAGTTAACTCAGAGCAGTCAGTAGAGCTGTAGTAAGTTAATTTAGAACAGTCGTAGAACAGTTCTCGAGCAGTCAGCAGAGCTGTTCTAAGTTAACTCAGAGCAGTCAGTAGAGCTGTTTAAGTTAACTTGGAGCAGTCGTAGAGTCAGCTCTAGAGCATCAGGCAGAGTGTCTAAGTTAAACTTAGAGCAGTCAGCTTAACTGATCTAAGTTAACATAGAGCGGTCATTAGAACTGCTCTACGACCGCTTAGAAAGGTTAAAGGTGGTCGCATCTGTAGTTCGCATGGGATAAATTGAATCGACATGTGAATGAAAATCATTATTATTAATAGATAAAACGTCAATATATTGAATTACAGGCCACAGATAGGTATTTCTAGTTGCATTACTTATGTATTTATTGCTGAATAAATGTCACTAAATTAAGTTAGTAAACGATGGAATTCTGCCAACTATTTTTCGTCTGATTTAAAGTATATGTATGGCTAAGAGCAAAGGAAAAAGCGCTGCAAAATGATTCTCACTTCTAAATGCCGAATGTTTGGTGAAGGAGCAATCATTACCTATTTCCACGTCCTAGGTTTGACGGCGCCATGGCACAGGCAGGACTCGAACTCGCGACCTCCCGGTTGCGACGCGAACGCTCTTATCACAAAGCCGCCACACGCATACTACATATATGTCATCTCGTGTTTACATGTACAAAATCTTTTTCCAAAAATAAAAATGAACTACTAATTTTGATTATTTTCCCTTGTGATTTTAAACATTTTACAGTCACTCCGGCAGAGTAAGAGGCCAGGGACGAACGAACCAGCCAGAGCTAACACGTAAAGACAACAGTCTGAGGGGCAGGGAAGAACCGACCCGGAAGTCGTATAATCTATCGAGAAAAGGAAGTGTGAAGCCCTACGCAGAATGTGTTCAAGGTGAATAAATGATTTTGTCTTTAAAACATACAGGCGAAAATAATCTAAATTAGCTAGTTCTTTTTTATTTTTGGAAAAAGAATTTTGTACATGTAAACCAGAGAGACATATATGTACGTATGCGTGTGGCGGCCATTTTGTGATAAGAGGTCGTTCGCGTCGCAAACCGGGAGGGTCGCGAGTTCGAGTCCTGCCTGTGGCCATGGCGCCGTCAACCTAGGACGGGAAATAGGAATGATGCCTCCTTCACAAACATTCGTGCAATTATAGAGTGAGAATCATTGCAAGCGCTCTTTTCTCTTGCCTCTTAGCCATACATATACTTTAAATCAGACGAAAAAATAGTTGGCAGAATTCCATCGTTTAGCTAACTTAATTAGTGACATTTATTCAGGCAAATAAATACGATAAGTAATGCATACTAGAATACCTATCTGTGGCCTGTAATTCAATATATTGACGTTTATCTATTAAAAATAAATGATTTCGATATCACAATCGATTCAATTTATCTCCATGCGCAACTACAGTATGCACACCTTTAACCCTTTCTAAAGCCGTCGTAGAGCAGTTCTAATGAACCGGCTCTATGTTAACTTCAGATCAGTAAGCCTGACTGCTCTAAGTTAACTTAGAACACTCTGCTGATGCTTCTAGAGCTGCTCTACGACTGGCTCCAAGTTTAACGTTAAACAGCTCTAAGACTGCTCCAAGTTAACGTAGAACAGCTCTGGCTGACTGCTCTAGAACTGCTTCTACGACTGCTCTAAGTTATCTCTAGAACAGCCTTACAGCCTCTACTTGACTGCTCTGAGCTTAACTTAGCAACAGCTTCTGCTGAACTGCCTCATAGAACTGTCTACGATGCTCTAAATAACTTAGGACAGCTCTAATGACTGCTCCAAGCTAACTATAGAACAGCCTCTGCCTGACTGCCACTCAAATAGAATCCTGACGTGTTCTGGGTCAAGAATCCTCATGACTGCTTCTAGGAAAAGAGCTGCCTTCTAGATCAGAATCAGTAATATTGACAAATATTATGACTGGCCTAGAACAGTTCCCCGTCTGCCTTCGAATACTAGAACTCCGCAGCTTGTCTTCAATTGACAGATTCCAACATTTATTGATATTAAAGAGTAAAGCAAAGATAACGAACAGCTGAAGATACAATCTCGCAAGCTCATAAATAGAATACAAAAACAAGAGTTGGCGCAAACAAGGACCCATGGACACACCAGATGTGGGATCAGGCTGCACACTAGGAGGAGTAAGCCATTCCCTGCTTGAGCCGGTTTACACCCGCCGGGTGAGCCAGTAGCTTCTTGAGCAGGTAACGGAACAATCAGTAGTCAAATCAATGTGCTGAAAAAGCCAAACACACCTAACAATGGCAAAAGCTATGAAACACATCAGAACAGATTATCAATTATCATTCGATCGCTGGATTTTCCTTCTAGTTCTGCGTTTTTGGTCATTAAAAACATAAATAACCCCCCCCCCACCCCCCCCCCCCCCCCCCCCCCGCAAACAGAAATCTGAAATGCGAGTTTTTAACAGATTTGAACTTCCGATCGGTAAATTTCTTTTAAGTTTTGCTATTAAAACAATGCGTATACACGATATTGGAACGATAATTGCTGCCATTCGCACCCAAACTATTATTTCAAGGCGACATGAACACGTTCTGAAGTTTAAATTTTATATTGCCCCATTTTAAGTTTAAAATGCCTTAACCAAGTTATTTCTAATGGCCCAGCAAAAATTTGAATGTCAGTTGTTGGGTTACAAGAGATAATTCTATGTTTCACGTACAGGTTGCGCATTCAACAGAAAATACCATGTTTACAATTGAAATGCTGATGCGGAGAACACTAGGAAACTGCTTAATTGTAGTTCAGAAGTGGACTTGTAATTTTGAAAAAAATCTGCCTGCAAACAGAATGTATACTAGCTATTCAATAAATAGACAGCTGCTAACTAAACACTGGCACGGGCTTGTTTACATATAGCGAAGATTTGAAAGTGCGTGCTCCCTCACTTTATTAACTCACCAAATGACGCGTCAAATTTTTGCCTTATCATTAGAAAACCTTTAAATGAGCAATATGGTTAACACTTAAAAATGAAAATCTTAAAAATCCGAACATTTTAGCTCAAAAAACCTATGTCTATGCGACCTTTGATCACACCTTTCGGTGAATTAATTTGCATCACCTTTTTCCATCAACGTTCCGGAGTTTTGATTATTGTCAATAAAAACTTCCAACGCTCAATAGACAGGTGTATTTGTTCACCAAAATGGTATAAAGACCAAGCAAGCCAGACGTACAATTTTGTGAACAAGAAGTGAAGACAGGTTGATATATGTATGTTCCGTTTTCTTACAATTCATTAACAATTTCACACTGTGCTTATGTTAGACGATCCACGCAGGTCTATTTTAATTTTCACCGGCGCCATTTTGACTGAACTGACGCATTCATGTGCTGGAATTTTAAAATGAACTGACAGCTTCCAAAGCGGTTAAATCTTAAATAACACAGAGCTGTTCTAATTCGATGCCGCGGGATTGTTCTAGAAGAAAAGAACAGCTATAGAGCTGTTACTATGACCGCCTCGACGTTTTAACTTAGAACAGCTTTTTATGACTTATGACTGTTCATGACCGCCTTACGTCTGCTCTAAGTAACTTAGAACAGTTCTATGCTGCTTTATGACCGCGTTTACGTCTGCTCTAAGTTAACTTTGGAGCAGTTCTCATGACTGATTGGGCGAGAGAAGTGGTCGCTCTGTAGAAATAAAGTAAAACCACAGAGTCTTCCAAGTCTGCTTTCGACTTGGATATATTAATTGAGCATAGACATATACAACTCAATTTTACGACAAACGCGGACGATTTCAGCTTTTCCATCGTCAACTTCCTTCCCATACTTTTTAGTAGCCAAATACTCCATCATCACCTGCTATCGGTGTGTATATCTCTCAACTTATTCGATATGCAAGAGCTTGTTCTGCGTATGATCAGTTTTTAATCGAGGCAGGCTGCTTACAACAAGGTGTTGTTGCCCAGAGTGTTTCGCAGTCATGTTTAAACGCAGCATTTACGCAAAGTCTATGACCGTTACAACGATTTAGTCTGCCAGTATGACCTGTGTCGATTGCGGTGAAAATGTTATCTGAGTGCTTTCATAGCAATTGTTAGCCGTTTTTTTTTAAACATGATTTGACTACGGATTACTCCGTTTACTGATCAAGACTATGGCCCTCAGGCGGGTTGATCTGTCAACATGGCGAATGCTTACTCCTCCCTAGGCCCCACCTGATCCCGCCTCTGTGCTTTCAGGGGTCCGTGTTTAGCCCAACACTCTTGTTTCTGTTATTTGGGACTTAACGAGATTACCACTGTTTGTTATCTTTGCATGTACAATAAGCAAATTAAGAATAACTGATGTCTTTCAATTTACACGCAAATTTTCAGTTAAGTTAAACATGGTTTTTTGTTCATAAAATAAAAGAAGCAACCAATTGTAGCTCACCTGAACCGAAGCCAGAAATAACTGAAAATTTATCATGAAAGCTTCCTGATATGTGCGATATTCAAGTTTGTCAATCATGACCCCTGGCGGTACGATGGAGCCCCAATAGGGAGATCAAAGCTTTTACATATTGATTATATAGCGGAAAATCTTTAAAAATCCTTCCAAGAACCACTGAGCCAAAAAGCTGAAATTTTGCTATGAAAGCGTTCTTGATATAGTGGAGCAGCATTACAAAGTTTGTTCAAATTCATGACCCCGGGGTACGATGAGGCCCCCCAATGAGGGGATCAAAGTCTTTACATATGATTTATAGGAAAATCTTTTAAAAATCTTCTCAAGAATCACTGGGCCAGAAAAAAAGCTGAAATTTAAATGAAATCTTCCTGATGATAGTGGAATTCAAGTTTGTTCAATCATGAACCCCGCGAGCCTTACGATGGGGCCCCAATAGGGATCAAAGTTCATTCTACATATCGATTATATTAGAAACCTTTTAAACAATCTTCTCAAGAACCAGCTGAGGCCAGAAAAGTGAATTTAAATGAAAATCTCCTTTATAGTGGAGATTTCAAGTTTGTTCAAATCATGACCCCCGGAGCTCTACGATGGGGCCCCCAAATAGGGGATCAAAGTTCTACATAAAGATTATATAGGGAAAATCTTTAAAATCTTCTTCTCAAGAACCACTGAGCCAGAAAAGCTTGGCAAATTGTTATGAAAGCTTCCTGATATAAGTGGAGATTCAAGTTGTGTGTCAAATCATGACCCCGGGGTACGATGAGGCCCCAATAGCGGGATCAAATTTTTAATTATGATTATATAGCGAAAATCTTTTAAAAATTTTCTTCTCAAGAATCACTGGCGCCAAGAAAAGCTGAAAGTTGTACGTTGAAAGCTTCCTGATATAGGGAAGAATTCAAGTTTTTGTTCAATCGATGACTCTCCGGGTGTGGTCGATGAAGCCGCCCAATAGCGGGATCAAGATTTACATGTGATTATATAGGGAAGAATCTTTAAAAATCTCTCAAGAACCACTGGGGGGACCAGAAAAGCTGAAATTTATATGAAAGCTTTCCTGATATAGTGGAGAATTCAAGTTGTTCCAAATCATGACCCCGGGGCGTAGCAGATGGAGCCCCATAGGGGATTCAAAGTTTTACATATGATTATCATAGAGGAAAATTTAAAAAAATCTTCTTCTCAAGAACCACTGGGCCAGAAAAGCTGAAATTTGATATGAAAGCTCCTGAATATAGTGGAGATTCAAGTTTGCTTCAAATCATGACCTCCGGGGGTACGATGGAGCCCCAATGGCGGGATCAAAGTTTTTTACACTGTGATTTATAGTAGGGGAAAATCTTTAAAAATCTTCTTCTCAGAGAAACCACTGGGCCAGAAAAAAAGCTGGAAATTAATATTATGAAAGCTTCCTGATATAGTGGATTATTCAGTTGCTTCAAAATCATGACCCCCGGGGGTACGATGGAGCCCCCAATAGGGGATCAAATTTTACGATATGATTATATAAGGGAAAAATCTTTTAAAAGATCTTCTCAAAAACCACTGCGCCAGAAAAGGCTTGAAATTTAATGAAATCTTCCTGATATAGTGGAGAATTCAAGTTTGTTCCATATCATGCCCCGAGCCTACGATGGTGGCCCCCAATTAGGGGATCAAAGTTTTACATATGATATATATAGGGAAAATCTTTAAAATCCTTCTTCTCAAGAACCACTGAGCCAGAAAAGCTGAAATTCTGTATGAAAGCCTCCTGATATAGTTGGAGATTCAAGTTTGTCACAATCATGACCCCCGGGCGGCGGTACGCATGAGGCCGCATAGGGGCATCAAGTTGTTACATTATATTGTATAGGGAAAATCTGTAAAAATCTTCTCAGAATCACTGGGCAGAAAAGCTGAAAGATGTATTGAAAGCTCCTGATATTAGTGGAGATTCAGTTTTGTTCAAATCATGACTCGGCGGGTACGATGGGCCCAATAGGGATCAAAGTTATTACATGTGATTATACTAGGGGAAATCTTTAAAATCTTCTCAAGAAACCACTTGGGCCAGAAAAGCTGAATTTATATGAAAGCTTCTCCTCGATATAGTGGAGACTTCAAGCCTTTGCTTCAAATCATACCCCCGGGGGTCCGATGGAGCCCAGATAGGGGATCAAAGTTTCTACATAATGATTATAAGGGAAATCTGTTAAAACATCTTTCTTTCTCAAGAAGCACTGGGCACAGAAAAGTGAAATTTGTATGAAGCTTCCTGAGTATAGTGGAGATTCAAGTTTGTTCAAATCATGACCTCCCGAGGGTACGATGGCAGCCCCAATTGGGGATCAAAGTTCTTACATGTGATTACTTAGGGAAAATCTTTAAAAAATCTTTTCCAAAGAACCACTGTTGGCCAGGAAAAGCTGGCAATCTAGTGTATGAAAGCTTCCTGATATAGTGTGGATTTCAAGTTTGCTTTCAAATCATGACCCCCGGGGGTACGATGGGCCCCAATAGGGGAATCAAGTTTTACATAATGATCTACATATAGGGAAAATCTTTATAAACAATCTTCTCAAGAACCACTGGCCAGAAAAAGCTGAAAGTTGTATGTTAAAGCTTCCCTGGATTAGTGGAAGATTCAAGTTTGCCTTTCAATATTGACCTCCGGGGGTACGGATGGAGCCCCAATAGGGGATCAAAGTATTTACCTGTGATGATATAGGGAAAATCTTTTAAAAATCTTTTCCCAAGATCCCACTGCGGCCAGAAAAGCTGAAAATTTATATGAAAGCCCTGACGTATAGTGCGTATTCAAGTTGTTCAAATTCATGGACCCCCGGGGCTACGATGCGAGCCCCCAATAGGGATTCAAAGTTTACATATGATCTATATAGGGAAACTCTGTTTAAAAATCTTCTTCTAATAACCACTGGCGCCCAGAAAAGCTGAATTTAAATGAAAATCTCCTGATATAGTGAGATTCAAGTTTCGTTCAATCAATGACCCCCGGAGCTACGATGGGGCCCCAATAGGGGATCAAAGTTCAAGATATGATTATATAGGAAAATCATTTTATAATCTTCTTCTCAAGAAAACTCACTGAGCGCCAGAAAGCCTTCGAATTTGTATGAAAGCTCCCTGATATAGTGGAGATTTCAAGTTTGGTCAAATCATGCCCCCGGGGGAAAACGATGAGGCCCCAATTAGGGGATCAAAGTTTTACATATGAATTATATGGGAAAATCTTTTAAAAATCTTCTCAAGAACCACTGGTGCCAGAAAAGCTGAGTTGCTATGAAAGCTTCCTGATATAGTGGAGATTCAAGTTTGTTCAATCATGACCTCCGGGTACGATGAGCCCCAATAGAGGCATCAAAGTTTTTACATGTGATTATATAGGGTAATATCTTTAAAAATCTTCTCAAGAACCACTGGGCCAGAAAAGCTGAAATTTATATGAAATCTTCAGAGCTAAACCACCCAAAGCAGCTCTACTGATATAGTGGAGATTCAAGTTTGATTCAAATCATTGACCCCCGGAGCTACGATGGACCCCAATAGGGATCAAAATTTTACATATGCGCAATTATATTAGGTGGAAAATCTTTAAAAATCATGGCCTTTCCTCAATAACCACTGGGCCCCAGCAAAAGTGGAAATTTGTATGAAAGCTTCAGACTGATGTATAGTGGAGATTCAAGTTTGTTCAAATCATGACCTGGGCGGTCTGACGATGAGGCCCCTCCCAAATAGGCGGGCATTCACAAGGCTTACATATGAATATATAGGCCGAAAATCTTTTAATAAAATCTTCTTCTCAAGAACCACTGCAGCCAGAAAAGCTGAAATTTGTATGAAGCTTCCTGACTATAGTGGAGATTCAGTTGTTCAAATCATGAACCCCCGGGGGTACGATGAGGCCCCAATAGGGGATCAAAGTCTTACATATGATTATATAGGGAAAATCTTTAAAAGTTCTTCTCAGAACCACTGGGCCCAGAAAAGCTGAAACGTTGTATTTGAAAGGGCTTCCTGATATAGTGGAGGAGATCAAGTTTGTTCAAATATGACCTCGGACGGGGTTAACGATGGAAGCCGCCAATAGGGGATCAAAGTATTTACATGTGCATTAATAGCGGAGAAATTCGTTTAAAAATCTTCCTTCTCAAGAACACTGGGCCAGAAAAGCTTGAAGAATTTATATGAAAGCTTCCTGATATTAGTGGATATTCAAGTTGTTCAAATCATGACCCCCTGGCGGATACGATGGAGCCAATGTTGGGATCAAAGCTTTACATTAATGATTATATAGGCGAAAATCTTTAAAAATCTTCTCCAAGAACCAACTGAGCCAGAAAAGCGGTCGCTGATATAGTGCGAAGATTCAAAGTTTGTTCAAATCATGACCCCCAGGGGTAATGTGGGGGCACAATAAGGGAGCAGCTCCAATATTTTAACAGCAATATAAAAGCGCAAACTTTTTTAAAATCTTCTTCATTAACCAGACGAGTGTGGATATTTACCAGACAAGCTTCCTGATATATGCGAGTATAGACTAAAGTTTGTTTAGATTAAGCCATCCCCTCTGAAGCGGCGGTTGGGTGGCGCGCCACAATACGTCGATCTAAAGACTTGCCTCCATTCCTGCCTCTTCTTAGTCGATCCAGCAGTGCTCAGGTGAGCGCATCTGTGGCATGGGCCACTTGTTTCTTTTTAATTGGGCAGATTTTCAGATTTGTTTTTTTTATCAATTTCACGTCATTAAAAATTACCAAAAGTAGAAAGCAGCTAAATCCCTGAAAATCTGCCCCGCTAATAGTACTTACTGTGCTCCAGTACCCATAAGCCCAATTCGTACTTATGGTATTTTCATGCTTCAGTACTACATGTCTGAGATTCATTAATCGCTAATGGCATCCGATTTCATTTTAAAACTCTAAAAAGTTTCAATGTCACTATCTCCAAGGTTGAATCCGGTTCGCAAATTTTGTTATACTGCCCCAACTTTTGACAAATCCCAGACTTAACTATGGGTCACGTCATGATCGCGTGTGCCAATTATGAATAGTTTACGACACATTAAACATTTTAAAATACTTTCGTTTGAATGGAATTTCTTGTACACAGGGCCCGACTCGACTGCTATGCTCCTCTGTACAATAAATTCCATACAAAACTTGATAAATATAAACCCGGTGTGGGGGATAACTGAGACGATTTAGATTATCGATATCTTCATGTAATGTGTGCATGTTTAATGCTATATTTTTAGACAAGAGCCTGCGTAAATTGAAAATGCCAAATTGAGATGCTTAAAACATGGATGTCCAAAAAACGAGAACGCAACTCAAGATACCAGCAAAGGGGAGAAAACAAGCAGCCGCCTACCAAAATGGATACATCGAAAGAAAACCGCCCACAACTTCGTATTTCAAAATAAGAAAAGCTCTTCTCAAGCAGCCCAATTCGAAGAAATGTTTCAGAGAAAATTCAGACGGTGGGGAACAAAGCGGTTTTTGGCTCGATTATCCAATTTTGCAACAAGCAAAGAGAAAGACTTCAGATTCAAATCCCCCACCCATCTTCCGGG